>VZTR01015049.1:407520-417907 GCA_013400775.1 Chaetops frenatus | reverse complement strand
GGTCATAGCTACATACTGTTCTGGAACAGGCTGACAATGTGAAGTTTACTCCTGGGGTCAGATAGATGCAGATGCCATCTCTCCACATAATAGGTTCAGACTTCCTACTGCCCTGCTGCTGGGAAATACAAACACAGCAAATACAGACACAAGATCTCCCAGCTTTGTTACACCTGAGTTATTGCCCAGATCTCCAACACTGAATCAGAACCCAAGCCAATGGAGTCAACAGGAACCAGGTGCAGGAGGCTTAGGACAAGGCATCCTAAACTCTACTGATGTCACTGACCAGCTCATTCCCTGGATATGGTGGGGAGGCAGGGACACTGGCTCAGGTATGGGTGTTCATGTTCTAGATAACCACCTTACTCAAGTGAATTCCATTCTTCTCTATTATCAATGGAAGAGAAATGAGACTTCCCACTGCCATTTCAGCCTGCTTAGAAAGGCTGTGTTGACTTCTGAGGTTTAATCTCCCACTGCTCTACAAAATGCTGTCTTTTCATGAGCTCTGCATTGGGGAGTGGTTTCATGTCATACATGCAGAGCCCTGTAAACACTGATGCAAAGATTTTTAACAGTAGTTAGTAAGTTTTTTCCTGCAACTGGACTGCTTGTCGTAACAAAAACTAAGAGAAGAAAAGATATTGTTAGGAAGATTCAATTTTTACCAGAGCAAGAAACATACTGATTAACAAAACTCAGTAAAAAAATCATGCTGTGGATACCCCTTTTCCTCAGTTGCCTACCAAGATAGGTGTTTATTCTCTCCCCTCTAGTCACTGATGTAGCTGCACAAGCTGCCTGGGGTGACTCCAAATTTACCCAGTAAACACAGGGACAGTCCTGCAAGACTGGGACAGAAATAAATTTTGTTTAGCTCGTGTCTGAACGACCAACAATGCCAATTTTAAAACACATCATCTGGGGTCTTTTGACTCTTTCAGATCACAGTCAGGACCTGAAAGAGTTTCCAAACAATTTTCTGACAAATTGAGGCAAGTTACCTATCTTCCTTCATTAAAGACTCTGCTATTTTGTTGGAATGAAAAATTGCACAAATGACTGACCGTAAGTCAGGAAATGTAATAGTTTCATGTTCTAGTGCATGATTCCCCTTATGCAGTGCTCAAGAAATGTATTGCCTGGTGTTATCTGCTGTGTACAGGAAAGCCAAAAATGAAAGCTGAGACTGAGAGAAAAACATATATACAGTCATGCCTCCAGTGCCAGTCATGCTCATGGGCAGGAGACAGGGATCAGTCCTACAGCAATCCAGGCTTCAATAACCCTCCCCTGCATGGATGTTGGAGGCAGCTTTTCTACCCATAGAAGAAAAGTCTCCCTTAGAGGTGAAGTGTTTCCCTTCTCCTGGGTTATGGTTGGCAAGCTCTGGGCAGACATTCCCTGCTTCCAACTCCGTCTCCCTGTCGTGGAGGAAATCTCTGTTCCCAGGGCAGTCTGATGTCCTCAGTTCCTCCTCAAGGGCTTGATTTCCCTGAGGATCCCACTTGGGATGACTTGGTATTCCACTCGATACAAAAAGCCTGAGTGTCATTCCCAGTGGTGTTATTCATCCTGGGTGTAGGTGGCCACTGCAGGACACAGTCACCCTGGAGAGGGAAAGGCTCATACCAGCATGGTAGGAGGGGAACAGATCTGGATCAGGACTCAGCCTGGGTACCTTTAAGCACCCATCATAATGTGAAATAAGCATCTTGGCACTTTAGGCTCTCTCATCAGCCTGTACCATCCATTTGGCTTGGACTTGGCCCCAAGGGCACCCTTCATGCTCTGGTGATGACCACAAAGAAAGCATAGATGGACTCTCAGATAGCTCTGTAGTGGTTCAGTTGGGGTGATTTAGGCTTAAGACACATGGCAGGAGCTCATAAACACCTGTACAAATTCAGTTCCTGACCCATGAGAACCTTACCCTCCCTGTGCTCTTTAAACAAGAGCTGAATGTGGCCCAGGCAAGGACCCCTGAAAGGTAATGCAAACTGATGGAAATCAATTCACCAAAGCTTTCTTGCTAAAAAGCTCTATTACTGGCCTGAGCTCAAGTTTATGGGTGTATTATCCTTGCTAGTCAGAGACTGTCTGTTCAACACAGTCAAAACTGAGGATAAAGTAGATCTGGGGAAATTATTAAGGGTTTTTTGATAATTATTTGGTTTCTCAGCCTTTCTGTCTCTTCCCATTACGAAGTGAGTAAGAGGCAGATCCATGTACACAGCTTCTAATGAAACTGTGGGAGTGACAAGACACAGCAAGATAATTAAATTCCATCATATGCTTGAACTAGAACCTGTTCTGCGTGTTGTTAATTTGGCCAATACTCAAACTTGTGTTAGTTTAGGTAAATTAAATTAAATGTAGGTAAAAGCCTGGCTGGGAGTGGGTGCCTGGCTCATGCTGTCAGCCATCCCATGCCAATGCCCAGCAAAGCCAACGCTGGGTAAGACACTAAAAACTTCAGCACAGACTGGTTCCCTACACAGCCTCGTTCAGCCCCTGTGCTGCCTCCACAGAAAACAAGGTTTTCTTCAGTCAAGGCTAAGTGCTGCCAACCTGCAGTTGGATGCCCTCGACTCTCTTGGAAAGGACTGACTTGACAGTCACAAGAAAACAAAGGGTGAATAACCAGTGGGAAACCAGCCTGTGGGACACAACAGAACTGCACTTCATGGAGCATCATGCTTATGAATAAACCAAAAGAAAACAGAAAATGAAATTCAAATGAAAAAAAAGGCAAATTCCTTAAAGCTTTAAGCTCTTTTCAGAATTGTCTGCTGAATTTCCCATATACAGGCAAATCCTTGCCTGTGATATTATGGCATTGTGGGATGTCAAGTTCTACTGATGAACATGCATCAAGCTGTTCTGCCATCCCTGTGTCCCAGCACTGTGGAATCAGAGTGAAATGGGGCTGGAGGGGGCACACAGCTGGCATCCCAGGCTGGAATCTACTCTGGATAGACAGCTGTCAAATGCCACACCTCCTGGAAGAGACATCTCCTTGCCTCCCACATTCTTTTTGCTTATTTAGCTAGACTCACTGCTAAAAGCATTTTTCTAATTTCTAAATTAAGTCTTCTCTTTGAGATATTTCCTCATTGCATTAAGTCCTACATAGAATGAACATGGAGAACAGACTAGTTTTGAAGTAATCTGCTGTATATTGACCCCTGTTTCTTGACACCTGTCAGTCTTCCCCAGACTGAACAACCCCAGTCCTGTCCACCTTCTAATGCACGTCATTAGCACAATGTCTCTGACACACAGCTCTTCCCTGGGCTTTCCCCAGCTAGCCCAAATTCTGTTTCCACGTGGTGCTCACAAAACTTCAGGCTGAGGTCCTACTCATAATGAACTGCAGGGGATGGTTACTGTCCTCCTGTGCCTGCCTTTGCTATAGGAGCAAGAGTTTGGTTACTTAGTCAAGGCCAGCTTCTCACCCAGTGCAATTTCCAGAACTACTCATACAGATCTGTTTTCTTCCACTTTTATTTGTGCAGTTGAAACACTGATGAAGGGCTATGAAACTTTTGCAGCACCGTAATTTCTCTGGTTTTGTTTTTTTTTTTTTGTTTATTCCCAGATAACTTCTTCTGGAGGACTCCCACCCATGAGCATGTTCAGTCAGACCCCACTTGGCGGTACCTGCAAACTTTCTAAGCAGGTTTCCTGTTCCATCCTCTAGGGTTTCAGTGAAAATAATAATAGGCCAGACAGGCCAGTGCAGACTTCCATTCATAATAAATCATTTTTGTAAGCTTCTCCAGGCTGTTATGCACAGGTGTTCAAGCAGTTTTCCTCAAATCAATTATCTCTAGATCTTGCATTATTTTGTTGTACTAGTAGCTTGAGAGAGGTGCCTTGCCATCTCTTGAAAATCAAAACTTTTATTTCCCTCCAGGTTCATCTAAGGCTCTCTTGTTAATCTATACTCTACCTGGATCCCACTTGAAACACTGCCTTTAGTTTCCTATTTTGCCAGACTGGCTTCCCAACACCATCTTTACTTTCCTTCTGTTGTTTTTGATGTGGGCTGTTAAGTCTTTTGAGTGCATCTTTGGGTTGGTTTTACTGTCTCACCTAGCCTATAAGAAAGTCCTTGTTCCTTAACTTAACATGTCCAGAAGAGGATTTACACTCCCAAAAAAGATTCTTGCACTAAAATCAATGAGAGTCCAACAAAAAAATGTGTTGATTAAAGGAGCTTTTGTTCTTTTTTTATATTATAGATGGGATAAAACAGTATAAATACCTGTCCTATACAGAAAACTAAGTTCTTGGCATGGATTTTTTTTTTTTTACTTTGAGCCTATAGCTGAAATTTTGCCCATGGTTTGAACTCACCCATTTACCTTGGAAAAAAGCCAATGTTGTCTTGGGTGGAAGACAGTTCAAGAGTAAAGAAACATATTTGTCCTCGTAAGTGCCTGTCTAAAACACTGGGTATTTTAAACTCTTTTTGCAGTGAAGACCTTCAGTCAATCCAGCTGATAAGGCCTGAGGAGTGACCCAGCCATGCAAACACCAGCTGCCCAATCCAGGGTGAGCTGAATTAGACTCTGGACTGCATCAGCTTCACTGACTGCACATCCAGGGACAGCAATGGGATCCTGAGGCACAATGGGCTCACTTCAGTAGTCCATGTGGGCCTTTATCCAGTGTCATTTGGGATGATCCAGGGCATCTTTCCTTTGCTGCTCCTTGGGGTGTCTCACAGAGCAGTAAGGTACTGCATCATTTCTCTACATGCTGCCCCTATAAAGGTAAGAGCTCTCCAGTCTTCCTTTAGTCTGAAGGACCTAAAGTGAACCAGCTGAACCACAAAGAGAAAACCCTGTTTCTGGCAGCCTTTCTCTAGGATATATGTCACATTTTCACACTGACTCAGGGGTAGAAATCCAGGCAGAGCTGATGCAGGGATGAACATGGGATCTCTACCCCGTTACCACCTGTCCCTGTTAAAATGGCTGTAACAAGGTTGGAGAAAAGCCCTGGGTTACAGCCAGGTCCCAGACTCCTTGCTCAGAAGTTTGCCCAGTGGCTTCCTTCTTTCATGCATCCCTTAGGATATCACTCTGCTGGGTACTGGTCTTGCTTCACTACTCAGTGAGTGAGGACAACTGCACAGGGAAGCCTTCTCTGTGTGTCATGCGTCAGCAAAAATTACCAAATTTAATAGAAAGGGATGTCTGAGAAATATGTCAATCACAGAGACCTTTTTCTCCCACAATAAGGCAAGCTGCACTCATTGAAGGCCACTGGCCTTGGGAGTGTAAGGGTAACTAATAATGCTAGGTAGGAATTTGAAGAATCCTGGGTTTCAGCCTCACTCTGCTGATCAGTTCACCTAAATTACTTACCAGAAGCTCAAAAATAAAGGGAAACCCTTAAAAAACAGCTTCCAGAAGCACATGTGGTGTTAGAGTTTATGACCAGATCTCCTGCCAGGACAGCTCTCCACCTGTCACCTTGCCTTGCTTTGCCCTTCTGTTTCTGAGATTTGACCTATATTTTATGCCAAAAGCCAAGATCTGGGCTTTTAACAGGAGAGTCTGCATTGGTATCTGAAGACCTCTGATACCAGGAGGAAGGTATGTGCCCATTAATCCATTTAATTTGTGCATTAGCTGTGTGACAAATGATTGGCTTTGACAAAGAAATAGAATGACCCACAGTCTATGAGGACAGTGTGTGCTAAATAAGCTTCTTCCAATTTTCAGATTTCTTGGAATGAAGACCCAGACTCATAAAGCCATTTCACTGCCTGAATCCCACTGAAATTCATGGGAGACCAAAGCAATGGTGTTTTGTGAATCTTGGCCAATGTGCCTGAACTACAGTCCATCAGCCAAGGACTAGAGGCAATGGCAAACTTCCCACAAAGATCAGTGGAACAGGCTTCAAGAGACTGTCACTGTTAAAATCTAATGTTAAGGTAACTCCTTAGCTGAATTAAACTGTTCCAGGCTTGTAGAGGTCAGTGGATCTTGTGCATCTGAAACTATCAGGGACTCATCCCATTTCTCTCATTGTTTTGAGAGTTGCCTCTCATGTTTTTTAACAGAAGTCTGCTGGCAGAGACCATAGTCTGTTGGACTATTCCCAGGAAGAGTGAGACAGGTGGAGTAATCTTTGTGCATTTTCCCCATCACAACACATTCCCATGAAAATGGAAATGCCACTAGGTGATCTTCAAGATCCCTTCCAACAGAAGCGGGAGAGATAGAGAGGTCTGAGATACCCTCATGTTTGTTGAAGTCCCCAGGACATTAGAATATTCCCACAGACACTTTGTAAAAGTGGATCAGTAAGTAAGAAGCTAAAAATTCAGCTAAACATGGTGCCAGGTTGTAGAATGCCTCCCCATCAGTCTCCCTGCAGAAGATTAGGTAATCAGCTTTTGAATATTTTATTTGCTGTGAACTTCAAGCATTTCCTCGGCGTGCGGAAATGTGCCAAGGATTGTGTCTTTTGATATTTAAGCCAAAACCCAATAATCTGTTGAACTGTCAAATATCATATTCCTAGTGTTTAATAATAATTTTTAAAATCCTGTAAAAGCCAGTTCAGAAAATATTCCTGTTAAACAGACACTGGCTTTAAATCCTTCACTTAATGCCTGTGTGGAAGAGAGTAAGAGATAAGACCAAAGCCAACATAGCCTTTGAGCACTGTGATCCAAGTACATAAAGATACTTCAATAAAAGAATTCTGCTGTCAAAATGCAGCTTCTACCCTGAAGCTCTCACACTGCACACTGGAGAAACTACTGAAGCACTTCTTTCTTTCAAACAGCAGCCTCTTGTGATGAAACACACCCCAAACCCCCACAAACACTAGCAGAAGCCTCACCAGCTGGTAACAGGGGGCTGTGGATCAAATTGCTTATGGCCTGATTTGACCCTTCATTTAAAATTTTTATAAGGAAGGAATGTGTGCCACTAGTCCCATCAATAAGAACAGGTCTGTCCTTGCCTAGTGATGTGCCTAGACTCACTTTGAGAGCAGTCAGATTGTGTCACCAATCAATGGTGTTGAGCTGTACCAGCACTCCCAGCGATTGACTGCATTTTTCAGACCTGAATTGCAGGACAGATGAACTTTAAAAGATTCCTAAATTGCTGTTCTCATCACTGAGTGTATTTGTGGATATATGCCCAATGTGATGGTGACAAATCTCATCTCCCCAACTAAACTGGAGTTTTTTCGGGGAGTTGGGGTTTTTTTAAGATCTAAATACATTGGAAGTGAACTCAGGACTAAAGAAATTGAGATCTTTTAGGAGCCTACACTGATAGGCAGCAGAATAATAACTTCAGTGTGCTGGGTCCTCTAGAAAGGAGGATAGGCCTTAGGTAACAGTCCCCATCATTGCTGAAACCATGAACACAACCATATGATCCTACTGAAGAGGTAATCAGGAAGGCAAATTGATGGTATACAATATGAGATTGAGTAATAGAAGGATGTTGGCCAAATTTTGTATTTCAAACTCGGTTAACAAAGAAATTTAAATGACCTGCCTATCTGGAAGTGGACAGCATCTTAAATTATTTCCACTTTGATTAATCAAGGTAGTAATTAGTAAAACTAGTGTCTTGTTGAATTAGCAGGGATTTAGAATGAGTTACATTTGTGCTGGGAAAGTGCTTGTGATTTGTGTGTTTTGAAAAAATAGGAAAAGAAGCTCCTGAGGGATCGAGTGAGGGCTAAAATTTAATGCCTGTGTACTAGAAAAGCAAATCAAGTCCTAAGCCAAGAACATGGACCAGTGTGCTACTGTCTTCTGCCAAATGTAATAAAGCTTGGACAGAAAAACATCCTAAAACTGTCCACATTTTGAAATGTGATTACTTCTAAGATCTGTAATGCCCATGTGTGTACCCAGAATGGCCTGAATTGGGGAAGCTAAGAAAGATGTTTGAAGTGTGTTCTTCATTTTGTTTGGTTTCCTTATCTTCATTGTGTGCTGTTCAGTACTGGGTGGACACTTTCTCTCTAGACTGGTTCAGCCTCTCTGCCCAGATGGTGTGTGACACCCCACCTCCCCAGGGAGGAGCCTTGCCCTTGGCTCAGACAGACAATCACACTGATGTCCAACGAGGAAACTGGCTCAGAGTACACAGTGCATGGACACATAGCACCTCCCCCTAAAATAAGGGCCCTAAGGCATGAATGTTTGCTTTCCTTGAGCATATCAGAGCTCTTAATATCACAGATGGAAAAGAAAGAGCCAATATATAGCAACAATAAGACTAATGCTTCTTATAATGTCTAGCTGAGGGGAGAATAAGGTTGTTTATCTCTGAGAGCAGCACACCAAAATGGAAACACTCCTGTGGGCAGTGCACTAAACTCTGCTTCAGAGCAGCGTCTCACAGACAGTGACCCCCAGCTGGGCTCCACAGAGGAACTTGCTTACCCTGACACTAGCAGGAAACTCAAGGTTTTAAACTTATTGCCATCCCTCATGCTGTTTGAGGTCCCTAAGAGGGAAGAGCAGGGAAAAATTAATTAGGAAATGCTGATTATTCCTTTTGGCTAGGGGTGTTTCTTCCCACTCTGTCTTGTTTTTCTGGTGATCTCGGGTCCCAGACTCCATTCAGCATCTCTTGAAGGGATGAAGCATAGTCCAGCCACTCAACCCTCAACCACTGCAACGTTTTTAACACCTTCCACATCTACCCTGCCCACTGGTAGAGCAAGCCTTCTGACAAGTTTCCAGTACAGAGCACCATGGCTACTAGCTCCCACCCTCACCCAGCCCTTTCTGTGGCACTGCCTGAGCCTCCTGGCTCCTCAGTCTCGGGCACTGAGCTCTAAGTCAGCTCACCTTCTCTTAACTCTAGCTGAAGGTTGTAAAGCTGCTTTGAAATAAGATGTGGCCCATAAGCATGGATGAAAAAGCAATAATCCCTTGCTGTTCAAGGGAATAAAACCAACAATATTGTGGGGCTTGGAAGCCTTCTTCTGTCTGCAAAGTCTCTGTGACCAAGGAGACATTAATTGATATCTGCAGCTCTGCAGGAGCCACTTAGCAGTTTCTCTGTGTGCTCTGTGCTTCGGTTGCTCCCTACAGTTTGTCTTTCTGATACTCTGACAGGGTTTTCATTAGTTCAGAGATGCTGCTGCCATTAAACATCTGTTTTCTCCAGACACTTCTCGAGGATCTACATGTATATGAGCCTACAAAATGAGCAGGACCCATTAGCTGCCCCTTGTGTAAGGACTTAAAGAACACAGTTGACTGCCTCAAACACCATGAAGGCCACAGAAGGAACTTGCCATATGGGCAGCCACCACAGTGGGTGAGGTGCAAATTCCAGGCCTGGGGAAGCTGAGGTCTGCTGAGTACACCCTGGTTAATGCATCCAGACATAAATTCCCACTGTGGCAAAGTGTGGGAAGGGAAGCAACTGCTCCTACACATGCTACCCCAAGTTATGGGAACTGTTTCTACAACCACCCCAGTAATACCCAGAACTTGAACTGTATAAAGGTGGTAGCCCCACAATAATAAGTCTGGGACCCCACCACTAAGAAGCCCAGGGTGAAGAAGGACCAAAGGGATACTGCCGAATCCATGGATGGTGACAATATTCTGCTTGATCTCTCTCTCATTCTCTTCTTTTTTCTACCTCTTTCTATCTCTTTATCTCACATTCATAGATAAATAAAATACACAATAAAATTCTTATTATTGTCTTTAGCATAAGGTCTCATTTGCACCTTAATTGGGGTAGAGGCTTCTCTCACTAATGGGACCTTGGCATAGCATTGCATGGTTACAGTACTGCATTACAGGCTCCCCAGAGAGCTTGTGGAGTCTCTCTCTCACTGGAGATATTCCAGAACTATCTGGACACAATCCTGTGCCATGTGCTCTGGGTTGGAACGGTTCACCCACTGTGATCCCTTCCAACCTCACCCATTCTGGGATTGTGGGATTCTATGCCCCATATGGCCACTTCTCTCCCCCCTGCCACAGGTTAGCCTCATCCCTGCTCCTTACTGGGAATTATGCTTCCCTGCACTGTTCCTGAAGGTGTGAGCTTTGAGGAACCTGCCCTGGTGTTGTGGTCTAAAGGACAACAACTTTTTTTTCTCCTTCCTGGGGGGGTTCTTTGTTTTTCTACTTCCGCCGGGGCACAGTTTCCAGCAGAGGTGAGGAGCCCACGGATTGGCTAATTTTAAGATGGGCAATTCGTGTGACCACTTGAACATTAGGGGCGTCTTTGCGAAGCTTACATTTTTAAGAGCGGGAAGTTAAAAGCTCTCTTCGACTTCCGTCCGCGGGGAAGGTAACACCGCGTGGCCCTGGCCGGCCGCTCTGGGCCTCAGGGCCTGGGGGCCGTGCTGGGGCTGC
>VZTR01015049.1:318235-406827 GCA_013400775.1 Chaetops frenatus | reverse complement strand
GGGTTGATTTTGATTCTGTTGTTTTTTGTTAATAAACTATTTTTATCTTTGAAGTTTAGGCCTGTTTTGCATTTCTCTTAATCCTGATTCTCATGAAACCACTACACTACACTCTCACCTGGTGTGAGCAGGCGAGCAGGTGAATGTGAAACCGCTACACCTGGTCACAACCATGCCAAGGAGCCTGGTAGCATTACACAGTCTGGACAGTTCTTGCACCCATGTCTTACCCCGGTTTAGTTTATTAGTTCAGATATTATTACTTATTGCAGCTTAAACTATTGAGGGCAAGTTTCTCCAGACTTAATGTCTAGGGTAAGATTTAAGCACATTTCTACTTACCATAAGCTTTCAATATGTTTACATATTATTGTATTTCCTGCATAACAGATATGTCTGCATGTGGATATGATCACAGAAATAACCATGGGGTATGCAAATCAATACAGCAGAAAACTGTGCAATGATCTCTTATATTTCCATTTCAGAAGAAATGTCTAGCAACTTTTTTAATTTTTTTAAGTTTTTCAAATGCTGACACATCAGTATTTGAAAACTTCATTCTGTGTGTTAGTAAAGTAGAGGAAGTTATTTGTCCATTGTTCTGTGATGAAACTTGCCAGAACAGTAGAATATTTTTCTATATATTCAAGATTCACTGGCCTTCTGTACACTCGTAATACTGTTAGTGAAAATATGAGAATCACCACTAAGTACTTGAGGTGAGATAAGGGACTTGTGTACAAGAGAGAGAGATCTCCCATTCTCTGAAGGGACATTTCTCAGACCTACAGCTTCTTCCTGAAAATTCCCCTTGCTGTAAATAGTACTGATGCACTGGGTGCATCCAAAATAACCTCAATTTCATTGCACACAAACACAACTTTCAAGCACACAAACACAGACAGCTTCAGTCAGGCTGATGTTCCCAAGCAAGCTCTCCATGTAATAGGTAATAAGAGACCCAGCCATACTGGCTCAGAGCATGTGTGTAAACAGTGAACAAGAGTTTTTTAATTGTACTTGGGCTTGGTAAAGGCAAAGGGAATATCACATGGCCATAGGCAGCTGGTGAGATGAGGGACTAAGACTTCAAAACAGCAGTGAGAATGACAGAGTCAATATGATAGGTTTAAGTCAATTTACCAAAGGTTTATTCGTGTCAAAGGATCAGGTTCTCAGAACACACTTGCAAAAAACTCTGAAGACGATCACCATGTACAACAGGTAATAAAAATATGAGAGTAAGCAATAGAAAAGAGGTTCTTTCTAGCCTAACTGGGGAAAATGCTCCATCCATAGCTCTGATGTCAGATCAGGTTTTTATTCCCACGTTGAGTCAGAGGAGAGCAGGCAGACAGGTGCAACTGGCCCACACTGCTCCTCAAGAACCACAGTAATTCACTGCCTGGGAACAGCCCAGAACACTGTGCCTCAGATTTATGCACTAGGTAAAGCTACAAGGTAAAAAACACCATGAAATCACTTCATATCTAGATACATTTGTGCCCCTTCATGGGTTTGTGTTTTATGGCTGTTGATTTTGATCTTCCTGAAGGACATCAGCCAGATGGGGCTGTGGATTTTGTAGTGTCACAAACATTTACATCTAACCCACTCACACCCTGATGCAAAGTGCAGTGAAGTCAGTGACAGACTTTTCTTTCCTTCCTGTGGCACTGGATCAGGTTTTTGAAACTCAGACTTGCCATGGGAGAGAAGAACCTGTGGCTACCCCGGAATGGAAAACACATTGGTTTTACCTTTCTGATTTTAGAGGTACTTGGACAAGGTTTTTTCAACATAAAACGGTGCTTTCGCCCAGAAACTGGGAGACAGAGACATCCTTGTATGCAGTCTGACTAGGACATGCCAGCCTTGGGCAATGATGCATTAGTCACAAGCATGAACATCTCCATCAGTGCAAAAGCAGGGGGATGGCTTGGGAAGTCTGAAATCTTGTTACTTCTAAGTCAGCAGGTGATTTCACATTGTGAACCACTCTTGTTTATTCATGTGGTTGGATTCTGCCTGCAGCTTGTTTCCTTGTGAAATCTGGTGATGGAAGAAGGAAATGCTCAGGTTTGGGAAGACTGAAGATGGAAGTGCCAAGGGACATCAGTATTATTCTTTAATTCTAGTGGTGCATTCCTAACAGACTATACTCACCACATTACTAAAATTCACAGGACTGATAGTTTTGTTCAGAGCTATGCTGGACATCAGGAGAATGAGGAAGGAGAGAATGACAGGCAGGTGGAAAGCAGTGCAAATATTTCATAGCAAAGTATTGCCAGATTTTGAAATTTCTTCTTTGGAAAACAGCATCCCTCATTTTTTCTCCTGAAGGTGATAGTTACAAAAAGTCTCTGACCTTGAATACAAGTGCCTTTAGAGAATAAAAAATAAGAGAAGATAAAAATTATCTCTGTTACTCTTATTTGAGCTGTAAGCAGTTTCCTTGGACAGAGTAAAAACAGGATGCACATAGGGGAGAGAAAAGAACAGCAAAGATAAAACCTGCCATTTCTGATTTTGGTGCTAACTCATGTAAACATGCTTACTGTAGGAGACAGACAGACACAACATACTTTCAGGCCACCTGGAGACCTGGCAAACTTATGTCATTGTGGTGCTCTTTAGAACATTGCTATTTAGCTGCCTTTTGGTGATGAGTTCACAGCCAAATGTTCTCTGAGCTTGATCCATTTTTAAGCACATGGCAAGAAAAATGGGAAAGAGAAAAAGTAAGTGTAGAAAGGGAAAGAAAAAAAATAAGATAGAGATAGAATAACCCTGAGCTGTTCAAGCTTTAGCAAAAGCCAATTGACAATGGAGGAAAAAAAGCTAAATGCATTTCTTCATATCCAATTTACCCAGTCGTCTCTCAAAGTGAATACATGAAAGTTCAGCAACATCAATGATTTTTGGATTTCAGCAGATGGAAGGAATAACTCTGATCCTTTCTACCTCTTTTTCACTTATCACTCATATAATTTCAAACAAATTAGCCCAGAAAACCTTGTTAGGTGAGGCATTGGAACAGGTTGCCCAGGAATGCTGTGAATGTCCCATCCCAAGAAGCTTTCAAGGCCAGGTTGGATGGGGCCCTGAGCAACCAGATCTCATGGGTGGCATCCCTGCCCACAGTGGGGGGGTTGGAAGTAAATGATCTTAAAGACTCCTTTCAACCCAAAGCATTCTGTGAGTCCATGATTCTGTGAAAAATAGTCCCATTGACTCATTTTCTTCTTAGTCAGTTAGTCCTAATTCCCAATACACCAAAATAATCTGCTGATTTCCAGCTTTATACTTTTCTTTTTTACAAAACATGTTCTCAGCACTGTCTTTGATTGGCATCCATAGACTCTCTATTCGGATATAGATGATCTGTCTTTAGCTTTTGCTGACATGTGAACAATCTTTGATATCAATCTGAATCAGTCTTTAATTATTTTGGGTGATGTTAAGCCTAGACTTCCACAGAAGCATTCTGTTCTATCTTCCTTCATGGTCTAGGAAACCAAATGAACCCTGTGGTATCATTTTCTATCTGAAAATCTGGGATATATACAGAAGTCCCACCTGCTCTAGGAATTATGCTAGGGAGCAGAAAAGGGATAACAAGAGCACACTGAAATCTCTTCAGAAGTATCTGTTCCCATCAGGGAGCAGACAGTTTATAATCTGGCTGTAGTCTTGAGGATCAATTTGAGTTAGACTTGTTTGGTATCTAATTTAAGAGACCATGGTGCCATCCCTAAAAAAATCCACGAGGCAAAACATATTTGACCCAGTGAGGTTTGGATTCCTCCATGTTTCTTGCTATTCTGAGATGACCATCATAGGGAACCGTTTGCAAACCTTAATAATGAGTGAGGACTCCTAGATCCAGATCATACCTCAAACCCAAACTGTGGCCAGGGATTGACTTTTACTTATCTTTTTATTTAATTAATACCACAAGAACTTGACCTTCCCAAGAATCCTCAGATCTAAGGTTGGTGAGGTGAGCTGGAGCTTTGTGGAAGCCAACACCTGTGCTAGAGAGACTGTTATTGACTTGGGATTGTTTCCAGATGGGTGTCATTAACATGCAGCCAACAAGATGAGGGATGTCAACGTAAAAAGCCAATGGGTTACAGCATGAGGAGAGAGACCTGGGAGGAGCAACCTTGTGCAGGGAAAGAGGTGCTCCTGAAGTTTGTCTGTCTCAACTAACAATGCAGACTGGAGTTTTGTGCTGGCTGCTGTGTGTGTGTGTTTGTGTTTGTGTGTGTTGTGACCATCTTGACAATGACAGCTCTTCTGAGACAGGAAAAAAAGCATGGTTTTGGTCTGGAAGCTGCTCCTAAGNTGTGTGTTTGTGTTTGTGTGTGTTGTGACCATCTTGACAATGACAGCTCTTCTGAGACAGGAAAAAAAAGCATGGTTTTGGTCTGGAAGCTGCTCCTAAGCTGCCCCATGAAGTTAGCCACCAAGTGACCCCAGCCATGAGGCATTAAGATCTCTAGCATGGCTGGTCTTTGCTGCCAGTTATCAATAAATCCATGATCAGCATGAAAGGGATGGAGGCACCCACAATCAGGATGGCTGAAGCTCCTGCCTGTCTTAAGGCACAGAGCTGGTGGGTCAAAAGGGATCAAGTGCAGCTTTCTGATTTTGTGGGGTCATGCTCTCATCATCAATATTGCTTCAATATTGGAGCATTTCACCAATGTTAAGGAGAAATACTATGTTTCTTATGAAAAAATACTTCTCACAATAGTTTAGGTGCTTTTAAAATAATTTTAGTAATTTATTAATTTTAGTAATATTTTAAGAAAATAATTAAAAATTCAGAGAAAGGGTTCACCATTCTTATTTTGGGATATATTTTTTGCATATAATTTCCTTCTATGTTCTGTTACTACACCTTTTTTTTGAAATATTTCTATTTTAAACAGCCTAATTATTTCATTGATGTTATAATTGGGGTGTATCTGTTAAGAAGTTAACTTTCTTTACTTTTCAGGTATGCAGAGAGGAACAAGTAGATAATTATAGCAAAGGTTATTGAAGATGGAAGTACCAAGGCACACCAATATTACTATTTAATTCTATTCATGCACTGGTAACAGACTAGACATCTCAGATTACTAAAATTTCAGAGTCTCAAAAAAATGGTTTCTATCTGTTTAATTTCTTCCCTTATAAGGATGGAGTCTTACTCTAGAAGCTGCTTCAATGTATTATACTAGGTACTAGTTGTCAGGTTTTTTTGTGGTTGCACACTGTTGTGTAACTGGTACACAACATTATGTCTACGTGGGGTCAGTGGTGTTCAAGACTAAGCAGTTCATGCTAAAGTGAGTCACAGAACAAAGACATGGAGAAGAGAATGGGTTCTCATCTAAGAAGAGAGTATTAGGTAAAAATCTGTTCAGTTTTGCTAAATAAGGCTTTTTGAATTGATCAGGAACATAAAGCAAGATGAAGCATTCAAGCCATAAACCAACACTGATGAAAGCTAGGGGGAATAAGTATATAGAAAAAGGTTATTAAATATCAGGTACTTCCATAACTAACATTCATTTTGGACTTGTGAGAGTGAAATACTTAAAATCTTTTCAGACTGAGGTTGATATCTTCAAATAAATGGTTGTATGAAATGAAAGCACTGGAATTGGCCTTGGGTAACTCTCTTAGGCCCCTACAATCCATAAATGTAGTCCTTATTCTGAGAATGTCTGAATGAGATGGACAAGAAGATGTATGAAGAGGCAGACATAAGGAGAATCTGTCAATAAACATGCTCGATTTGCAAGTGAAATGATCCCCACACACATGCACCAAATGCCAGCTTTGCAGATGTAACTGGAGATCTGAAAGTCAAATTGTGACCTTTCTGCCTAGCTCCCCTTCACCAGGAATAAAGATATTTGTGATCAGAATTTAGCTGTTTTGAAGGGTATTTTTGGTAGTAGTGCATGAGGCTGAATATCATTGCTTTCTTTATCGAGAGACAAGTTCACTCTGTGAAACTCAGACTCAAAATGTGACAGACAAGAAGTGTGCCTGAATCACACAGAAAAGCCACATCTAATGACTCACAAAATACTATATTCACCCAGATCCCTGGATTCTTCTTTTATTTCTACAGCTACTTATTGTGTGATTTGGGTTCAAATCCACTACAAGGTAGCTCAGAAAGGCGATATGGGTCAAATCAGAGGCTCAGATGAATTTTCACTCTGTGACTGATTCAAGGCAGAGGCACCTAGCAAAAAGCAGGGGATGGAAAACAGTCTGATTAACTCTGCCCTGTTCTGAAGTCACTGCTGCACACTCCAACACATCCTTGGTACAGAAATGCCTACAGTTGTGCCTCCATCCATTACCTACACAGGAGATTTAGTAATGACAAAAGCTATCCTAGATGACCTAATGCATACTCTTCAAATGCAGACTCCATGAATCTAAGTTGAAACTACTAATCAGAGACAGAGAAAAAAAAAATTACTGAAATAGAAGGAGAGCAGAACGGGTCACAAGAAGTAAATTAAAAGAATGATCTCAGTGCTGCCTATAATGTGTTCTAGTAATAAATTAATCAACTGCATGATAAAAATCTCTAGGGAATTCTGTTAACACAAAGTAGGCAAAATCCGACTTTGAACGTCTTTCGTAGAGCAATTTCTCAGGTTAGTATGTAGGTCAAATAACACACTGAAACTCAGCATGCACAAGAATGGCAAAATGAATCATACAGCAACTCCAGGCTCTTTTAGTCAATAATCCATTAATATGGAGAAGCTGTGTTTGATTCATAGATACAGACATCTGGGGGCATGATTCTGCTGTCATTGGAAACATGGCATATAACTCACAGAAAGTTAAAAGGAAAATACAGCAACTGATGCCTCTGTGAGATAATGTCTGCAAGGAAGTAGGAAAGCTGTAGTTGTTTCTGAAATTGTCAATCACAGAAAAAAAACCCAAAAAAACAAACAAACAAAAAAATAATTAAAAAAAAAATAACGCCCCCAAACCAAACAGAAACTCAACCAACCAAGCAAAACTCAAACACAATAACCCCTCACACCCCCCAAAAAAAAAAAACCACAAAAAAGATGTTTCTGACACTTCCTAAAGACAGAATTCTGACAGCCATCAAATATCTGGCCTCTCAGTATGGTTTGACAATAACTTCACTTCCAGAAAGAAATATGGACCATTTCTCAAAATCAATAAACCAGGCTTTTTCAAGATGGAGAGGTTGGTTATCGTTAACAGGAGGATAAAATAAATTATACCAACTCATCTCACCTATTTCAACTGAAGAAAAAAAAAAAATCAACTAACACCAACAGTCAAATAAAGCTAACAACAAAAAACAACCTAAATCAAAGGTTTGTATGAATATTATTAAATAACGACACCCATTATTGCTCTATATTTCTCAGGGAATTGCAGGAATTTTTTTTTTTTCCCAAGTTTCAGAAGGGTAATGTAGGGTAGGTACTTGATGACTCTTATAGTTTTGGGAAACAGGCATTAGAATTTAGGTAGCTAAACTGGTCTATCTTCATTCTATCTCAATCCCAGATTCAGAGGAATCTGTTTTTCAGTGTGGTCCAAGTTTATATGTCTAGAGACACGGTCAAAAAAATGACCTTCAGAAAGTTTGGGGGTTTATGAAAGTCTTTAAATTCCTTACATACTTTTCAATTCATTCTACAGGGAGAATCACAGAAAATAGAACGGGAAAGGTTTTTAAAGGGTCATCTTGTGTATGCTCATGCACCAAAATCCACTCTTATCCAAATTTCTTCCAATTACAGCATTCAAGAGTAGAATATATAATTTAGATGTGTCAGCTGCTCATGCTAGGCTAGTTTATTTTTCCAAAGCAATCCTCCCAAGGTCCTCACTTTCAGTTGAACTTTAAAATATAAAATCAACACATTTACTGAATTTAAAATGCCTTACTGAAATGTTTTTACATGTTGAATTCTCCCCATTTCAGAACAGAGGACATGAACCCCATGTACTTTTAGACAGATTGTAAAAACTGTAAACAACAGCAAACTTGGAGAGGACATGGGAGATACCAAAGTGGCATTATTGGCACGACTGAAAGCTTAAGCAGAGTAGGGAATAGTGCAGCAGGGTTCTGTATATTCGTCCTTTCATCACTATCTTTACTTTCCCACTGAAGAGAGACAGGTATTTGTGGGAGAATTCTCATTTAGACCTTGCAGATGAGACAAAGAACTATCCAGGCAACATAGCAATGAGTTTGCCTTCATAGAATTTGCAACTAAATGATATTTTCAACCTGAAATAGGCACCAATACACAGAAAACAGAAAGCTTAAAGATTTCTTCAAACCCTAGCAAATTAAAAAGAAGTAATAAAAGAAAAAAACAAAACAAAACAAAACAAACCACTTTTAAAATAAATTTCCTTCTTTTCAATGCAGATTTCCATAGTCTCCCTTGCCTGCATTGCTGTTTGGATTGCCATCAGTGATTGCATTTCCTTTCAAACAAGGTGGCTGTTGATAGGTCACACGGCCCCCCACAGTAAGAGTGCCCTATTTCCTGACTACAAAATCTGCCTCTATTCACCTGTCCTAGGGCAGCCAAAAATCTACTGCTCAGTAGCCCTGGCTCCTGCTGTGTCTGCCCTACTTTGTGGCATCAGAGTATGCTGTTACCAATCTAATCTACCATGATACAAAGGAATAATGTCAGCACCTTTCATTTTCATGGCACCACAATGCCAGTAGCATCTTTGGAATCTGACTGAGATTCCCTTATCAGCTCTTGGATCATACTTGAATCCTTACTATATCAAAGGTTTCATTCAGTACCAGGTCCTGATCCTTTGTTATTGAAAGGGATTCTTTTTTGTCTGCATTTCCAGACCCCTGAATGAAATTAAACTTCCTAGACAAAACTACATAACCAGTAGCCTTAAGATCAAGGGGTGATTAATACTATATTTGTGATCTAAAGATGAAAAAGTCATGGGCTTGTATGTTTAGGTCTTGATGTTTACATGCACTTTGGCAACTGTTCTATCTCTCAACGGGAAAATGGTAATCCAAACTTTTTCACTGCTGAGTGATCAACATTTTTCTTGATAAGAAACTTTAGATCAATTGTGAGATAGCACTTCCCTTATTTCACAAGAAGATCTATAATTGGGAATGTCTGTATCTGAGCAAGAAACCAAAGGCTTCCTCGTAGTGAACAGTGACCTAACCAGGGTGTTCAACAGAATTTAGGATGAGATTCAGCAAATGATTCTTACTATTCATACAAACTATGAGTTATAGGAATTATCTTCATATAGGCTGAGATGATCTCAAGAAGAGTTCAGATGATTGTCACACCCTACTTGCCTTGACTACAACAAAAGCCTCAATTAAATCTTCAAAACAGACCATAAATACTTAAATATTTTGTCAGGCAAGTTTACCCTGGATATCTAAGAGTCTCCTTGTAAGCCATTAAATGCTTCTTATAGAGAAAGGTATCCCCAGCAGAGGAAATATTCAACTGTGTTACACACCTATCCTGAGATCAGAGCCCTCTAAAAGCACTGGCCTTTGTCCATGGCTGTTCCATGAGCCTAAATGAACTGTCCAGACTGGGAATCCACCTATCAAAAGGGCTAAAGACAGGGGAGATGAGATCTGAACTAATGTTCTGGATAGATAGACCACCAAATGGGGTAAAAATAGTGCTTTTAACAAACAATTATGCACAGTCAATCAGCCATAGTATGGTTCCAACTACAAGCTATGCTGGTTCCTCAATAAATAAGCTGTGCCATGTTTTTTTCATTATCATTCCTCTTTTCTTTGCAATTCTGGTGGTCACCCTATTTTCAAATGATCATTGAACTGAACAGTTTCTAGTGTCAACAGTGTGATTCTATGTCTGCCTTCTGAACAGAATGAGAGGGGCATGGACAGCTAGAAAGTCTGGAAATAGACTTGCTTGGCTCATCTCTGAAGAAAAAGGCTTCACACCCCTCTCTCCTTGCCCAGTATATATGCAAGCCTCTCTTCAGGCTTCTTAACATTGCTGCCTGCTCTGGCAGTTCTGTCTGTCTGCCATTCTGCTCTGAATTTAAAACAGGAGACAACCATGGCAAATCATACCAACCTGAGTCCTACCAAAGGCAAAAGAATTAGTACACAGCCAAGACTGCACTTCTAAGAGCTGTGTTTTCACAGGTCAAGAACTAAAAATATTATGCAATGGTATCCTGTTACGTTGTATGAAGAACTAAAACAGGAACATCAGGCTTTGTTTTAGCTTTTGTCATAGTTCTAAAATCCATATTCTATTATTGCTGCTTTTCTAACCTGAATGACAGTGTCTGTAATGTCTCACATCTGGTAGGTGCAAAACACTTCCAGCTAGTTATTCTATAAAGCTTGCACAAGAAACTTCACAGAATCACAGAACGGTTTGGGTTGGAAGGGACCTTAAAGATCACCAGTTCCAAACCCCTGCCATGGGCAGGGACACCTTCCATTAGACCAGCCTGATGAAAGCCCCACCCAGCCTGGCTTTGAACACTGCCAGGGATGTGGCAAAAGATTCTGGTATGGAAACTGAGGATGTCAGACAGCATGAAAGAAATAAGAGCCCTGCTTGGCAAGGTGTTGAAAGGTGCTGGTTGTGGTTTCCTGATTCTCTATTCCAAGCTCAGATCAGAGCAGGCAGCTCTGCACACCCACAGAGACAGCCAGAGAGCACAACAGCGCCGTGGCAGCTTCTCCCTGCCACGGCCTGACAGCACAGCAACAAGAGCACCAGACAGCCTGGCACAGCAGCTACTGGGGAGCTTGGCATGCTGCTCTGGAGAGCAGACTGTGCGCGAGCATCTGTCCCTGAGCGCAGGCGAGAAGAAATGAGGATGAGGATAATGCAGACACGCTCTTGGACAGAGCAGAGAATCCTACTGATGCAAGCACAGGCATGAACAAAGGGTCATTCTGCTCCATCCCCTGTAATCCAATCAGCTAATATCCCTTTTTAATTAGCTACAATCAAGTTAGCATAATGAGTGCCTTGTCTGTTTACAAGCTTCATCTGTCCTCTTCCATTCTTGCATCCAAATCTGCAGTGCAGTTGAAGCTGGGTTTTGATGATATTTGCTAAACAGCTTGACCAAGGGTTGTCCCAAACTTCCCATTAACCTCAGGGGCACTGAAATGCATCATTCTTAATTATGAGGAATTAATAGAGAATATCCTGCTACCCTCGTTCCTAGTTAATATTTTGCCCTCCAAAGAAAATCCCCTACTTTTCTGGAGGAATATTTATGTATTGTCAATAATCTGATCTAATGCATCAGGGTTAAGAGGGCTTTGCACAGCCCCTGTTCCTGTGCACAAGTACAAGTATGAAAGACATTCAAGGAGCATTGAGGGGACAGGCAAGAAGAGAAGCTGTCCTTGAAACCTAATGTGCCACCTGTATTTATTTGTACATAAAAGGCATTAAAATATACAAGACATTTACAAGACTTAAAAGATATTTGGAGCAATAGTCCAGGACAAGTCTGCTTTGTAAGAATTTGCTATGGTTTCTCACTTTAATGCAACAAAATAATTCTTTCATTTCACAGCTCATGGCTCTTTGTCAGATTATTGCACAGACTGCTTTTTTTTTACCGCTCAGTGGTTTTTAATTGGTGTACATTGTAGAAAAGGAACTATCAATTCAAGAATGACTTAGAAATGCAAAATAACTAGGTTATTATCCTATTTTACAGTAAGCCTTCTTTTAATAGCCACTCATTTCTGCTGTTCAAGCAGACTCTGTGAAAAGGGATTTTGTCCTTCAGCCAGAATAAAAGACATCTTGATGCTAAAAATAAAAGAAATGGGAATCACTTTCCGAAGCTGGAATCCTCCCCTGCAAGAAGCCTCTGACAGCACTGAGGCTGGCAGAGGAGCATTTTGATGGAACAAAGGCAGCAACAGCCCTAAGACATCTCCCCTGCACAGCAGGAGAAAAAATTGATAAGGGTCTGTATTTCTTAGAAAACATCCAGCAATGCTGTGTCTACTCTCAGACTCACTAAAATAAGGCAAACCTTTTCATCAGTTTCACCAAGTTTAGCCAAAGATTTTCCGATGACTGCCTGTAAGCTATCACAGTCCAGCTACAGCACTGCAATGGGGCCAAAATAATGTTCTGGGGGGTTAAAAAGTGAAGTTAATTAAAGCAAAAAACTGCCAGATTTGTCCTTTACTTTTCACTTACCCTGTTCTCTCTTTTCTTTTAATTTTTTCCCCTGTTTTCCTAAGCAGGTTGTATCTGGGGCTGAAATAAATCAGAACAACTCCTGGCTTCAACAGCGCAGTATTTGCATGCAGGATCTCAAGATCTGACAGATACAAAATTTAACATTCCTGTTGTAAGAAATATTTACCTACAGAGAGTCTGCACCTGCCCTCAAACAAAATTAATAAAATGAGAAATTCTACCCTGCAAAGTATCTTTTCAAAGCTTTTTAAAATCCAGCTGAAAAAGCTGCTTTATGTCACTGCTCAGCCACCAAGTGTACAGCAGCTAATTAAAATGTGCAGCTCCAGCTAGGAAGCTTCTTCTGACTCCTGGCTACAACTGGCAGGCTTCAGCCCACCTAGATAAAGGGTGATGGGAGCATGCAATGCCAGACAGCTTGCTCTCCTTAGCTTTGTTCCTTTTCCTGCACTCATCAGGAGCCAAACTGCAAAGAAGGGCTGAAAGTCTATAGCTACCCAGTCTTTCCCTTTTCACATAGGGCACTGCCCTCCTGATCCTTGGCACTCGTCCTAACAAGCCAACCTAGTTCAGGTCAGGGAAAATCAGTTTAATCAGGTGATGCAAGAAAGCCAGAGCGGGACTCTTTACAAGGGCATGTAGTGACAGGACAAGGGGCAACAGCTTCAAAATTAAAGAGAATAGGTTTAGATTAGATGTTAGGAAGAAATTCTTTCCTATGAGGGTGGTGAGGCACTGGAACAGGTTGCCCAGGGAAGCTGTGGACGCCCCATCCCTGGAAGTGTCCAAAGATGGGATGGATGAGGCTTTGATCAAGCTGCTCTAGTGGAAGGTGTCCCTGCCATGGCAGGAAGGTTGGAATTGAGTGATCTTTAAGGTCCCTTCCAATCCAAACCATTCTCTGATTCTATGATTGATGTTTGCAGGGGAAAGAACCAGGAAAGTACCTGACTGAGGACCAGCTATTTGTCTTTGTTAGCTGGAATTTCAACACAAATGGAGAAGGAGAAATCTCCCTCTATCAAACCAATGACACAAAGCTTTAAAAGGTGAACCTAATTCTAGCCAGGCATCTCTGGAAGCCAACATGCAATGCACTCAGCAGCTGATAAAGAATGCTGCCCAGCAAGGTCTCACTCCCATTATGTGATTGATGATGGGCAAAGAGCATCACCAGTCTCAGAGGTGTCTTGCACATTCCTGCTGGTCTCCTGAAGTGAGGCTGAAAAGCAGGGTCACTGCTGTGTGTCACACAGCACCCACTGCACAACAAAGTGCTCAGCTGCCACTGCAGAGTTTAATGAAAGAACCTCTGTAACATAATTACACAGCAAGGACAATACATCCCTTCCCATCTTTCAGGATTAATTGTAAAACACAAGCAAGGTGTAACTCATGACTAAGACTGCATTACTTACAAATATCTCATTGTTAATCGAACTCTGCAATTACAAGGTGCTCATTAATATCTGGGATGTTTCTACTTTTTCTCACAGTAACAGCAGGTCACAAGCTATGAACTGCTTTATGCCTGCTCGAGGTGGGTATGTTCACTTGATTCTTAAATCAAATTTGACATTAGCTCGACTTTCTGTGTTGGGTTTTTGTTGGGGATTTTTGTTGGTTTGTTGATTTGTTTTTTAACCTAGCTATTGCAGAGATACCAGATCAGATAAAATGCTGGCAAAGTAAATCTAAAAGCATGGAGTGGCCCACACAGAAATACAGAAATATATCAAGACACTCGGAGTCACACTGAATGAAGGAAGATAGAAATGAGCTCAGAGGAAAGAATTATCTGGATCCACAGGAAAAACCAATCTCCCTTTTAGTGAGGTCTGTTTGCCCTGGTGCCTCTCCAAGGAACTCATAAGTTCCCTAATCCCTTTCTTGGCAACTCTTCCATATGCTGGTATGCTGTTAGCACACAGCAGGGACACAGATTTCCATGATGCAATTTGCTTGTTTTTCCTTAGTCCTTCACTTTGTTTAACTTTGCCTATATGCTTCCCATGGAAATCTCAGCTTCGATGACAGAATTATTAACAGTGGTGAGGGCTGATGGGGAGTATCAAGCAGAGTAAACACAAACACATCCTGGTGTAGCACAGTGTTTGTTATTGCATGTGTCATGGTAAAGCTTTATGGAAAGAAAAAGAAATGTTCCACTTCTTATAAAACCAGTCTCATGGGACACAAACTATTCCATCAAGAAGTTCTAAGGGAATATGGCAAATGAGCTTTTTGGCCCTAATGAACTGATATTTATTACCAACCATGTCCAGAAATGTATGTGGCACAATAGCAAGATTTATGGTCAAAGGATTCAATGGTCAAGAAAATACCAAAAATGGAACAACCATTTAACTTTCCATTCCTTTTTATTCATTCTTCATGGGTACTGTGAAAGTCTTTAATGACTTAATCACAGACAAGTTTTCCCACTGGGCCCCTACCCCATTCATTGCACATAAGACACAACGGGCACTGACCAGGTATGTATTCAAAACTCCAACTCACTGCCACTGTTCAGTGGCAACTCTACACCATTTTTGTCATGACTTTTTCAAAATCTGCACAGTTTGAATTCATTGTTGACTTTTTCTGAGTGCATCATGATTTTCCTTACATGCTTCAAGAGGGACCTGTTTTCATTAGACTTCAAGAATATTAATATCCCCATTTTAAATATAAGGAACTGGGGTTGAGGGAGATACTGTTAAACACACTGTCAGCTTTGAGAGCCCAGTGTGTTATGCCCATGGATTGATCTTTCTGGATACTTAACATTTTTGTAGCACCTCTGTACACATTTTATTACACAGACACTCATGGACAGAGTGTTTGTTGAAGAGGAGAAGAGTTTATTGGGATCTTGGCCCAGGACAGCACATGTGAGGAGTCAAATCTCTCAGACAGATGTAGTTTCTTGTTGTCACTTGTGGTGGGAATTTGTTGTGAATATCAGTGCAATAACATCTTCATCTGGATTGGGTAAGGCTCTTCTGCTCAGTTCCTATATTCCAGCTGGCCTGTGGTTCCAATTGAACACCCCAACAAACATAATATATCATAACTTTATATAAGATATCTCCAGAATAAATACATTAAAAGGAATGGCCCATACAATCAATTCTGCACTTGCAAGAATAATTTCTGTTTGCTATTTACAAGTGCCTTATCTAGGCACAATTTGATCACTTCCAGGAATCTCCTGCCTCATCATTTCAACCCAGATCATTGAATCATAGCAAATTATAACTAAAAAACTTGATTTTCATACATTTAATTCACCAATAACTTCAGGTCCATAATCTTGTCACCAGTTCCCACAGATTTCAGCTGAAGATCCCAGTGCTCAACTTTCTTTTTCTGAACCCCAAGCCCCAAGTGTTACACACCTCATGAAAGAAGACAACTTTGGTCAAATTACAATTTGTAACTCCTAAATAAAAATACGATTCAAGGCTCAGTGAGAATCAGGTTTGTGCAGGTGGCCCTCTGGTTTGCCAGGTAATCTTGTTAAACAACATAATAGTTTTACAACTCATCCTAATCCCCAGCCCTCCCAGGGGTGAGACAGAGCTCCTTCCCCTCTTCCTCTACACTGTGTTGGTGACAAAATGAGAGGCTCTGGGAACACTAACAATTGTCATTCTGCTTTTGAGTACCTGCAAACAAATAGCAGTGTCAAGGATCAGGAACCAAGGGGCCTCTGCTTTGGCACTTGTTCAGCAGCACGGGGAACGGGCTGGATGCAAATCACTGCAACACAGCAGAAGTAGCAGAGGAAGGACAAAGTTTAACATAATGAGAACCTGTGGGAGAATTCATCTCCTCGGTCTCCAGGAGGGCCACACAAATTAAGATCTCAGATCTTTGACAGACTCAGGCAATTTTTCAGAGATGAAACACTCCAACAGGAGGTAAAAACCACAGCTGACACCTGCCCTTCAAGGCAGAAAAGCCTATTTCTGTTATCTCCTTCTTAGAAAACTTCTCGGGGTGACATATAACAAAGTACCACCTCATCCTGTGGGCTTAATCTTCTCCACATTTGTAGCTGACAACCGCAAAGCTCCTCACAAACTCACTCAGGAGAAAAGAATATTTAACACTTGAATAGCTACTTACCTTTCCCCATGCATAATTGCATATAGTGAGGTCTGGATCACTACAAAGTGTTTGTTTAAGCACACAGAACCTTGGGCTCAGCTCCCTGCTTTTCCACAACCTTCCTTGCATGACATTAAGAAGTCCCATAGGCCCAAAACTTTCCAGTTAGTTAAGAATCTCATAGTTTGAATGACTGCTTTCCTCTGGATCCCATTTCACCTACACACCTTTGAAGATCAAAGCCTTACCCACCCTGCTTCAGCTTCCCCTCTCAAAGACAAAGGCAGTGTTCCTTGATCTTAAGGCAGGTTAGGGAAAAAAATGCACCATGACTGGTAACATGTTTGGTAACCCAACAGGCAGCCAGGAGACTGAGGGAGTTTTATTTTTAACAAGCATTTTACTTTACATGTATGCATCACTGCCCAAGATGGCTGGGTAAATTTCAACAAAAATAAAAGAAAAATAATTAAATGAACAACCATCATTTCCTGGAAAAATGAGGAGGTGGTGTAGTTCATGGAAAGGTACTTGCTATCCTCCAAAGTCTGCTCTTCCCAAGCTTACAGCAGGGATCTAGGGAATGTTTTACCACAGCTGCCCTGTGGTGAAAGGACTTTAGTGTTGGTGGATGCTCTGCAGGCACATGGAACACATGGGAAATGTAAAAGAGGGAAGAATATGTCACCACAAACTCTCATGCACTGAGATGGAGTTTACTTGACTGACTGGGATTTATGAGAATTCATTAGGACCTTTATGGTTGGCATTAGCCAAATATACACACACAGCTGTGTGCTCCTTTCCTTTTTATTCAGTTTGCCATGGGTAGAAAGGAAATTATTCGTTTTGAAGAGGCTGTCACAAGAAGAAAAGGACTTTTAATCACCAAGTGAAGACAGATCATGGCTGAAAGGTGCAGCCCTTCAGAGACAGGCTCTGGCATGGAGGGACACTGTGATGGAGCACAAACCTTATGAACCCAGACCTGATGTCTTCAGGCTGCAAGAGAGGGAGTGCAAGGTGAGCTGCCCTCTTAGACAAGGGCAATATGATAGCACTGCATCAAATGAAAATAAAAATGGGGGTCAATGTGGCATTTAGCATTTTTCCATGTTAAATCCTTTCTCCTACAGGTCTAGCTTGTCCTCAGTTTTTCATTACAGGAGCTGTTGTGAGTTGTAGGAATGGACTCTTCTCATGGCATGGGGTCCTGCCCTCTAGCATGGAGTCAGGTGCTACTTTAATTAACAGCAATGGTCTCTGTGACTGCAGAAGAGAAGGCCAGCTCAGAGCACCATTTAACATGAAAATGCATTAAACCTCAGGAAATGGGGCCACAAGTACATAATACTTTATGGACAGATGCTGCTAAGCAGACAGCTCCCCTGACCAGAGGAGATTAATTTAATGCATGTATATGACACTCCCCTTTTAAAGCATCACTCATATGAGCACAGTGCTCTTCTCTGTTCTTTTGACTTTGTGCCAGAGGGAGAGGACAGCCAAGTTGCCCAGCTTTATGAAAAATAGACCTTCAAACACACTATCACCAGATTTCTGCACTAACGTATTTTGAAGCAGGGCTGGTAAACCCTAAACCCATGGGCCAATTTGTGTTTTAATTCATACAGCAAATTGCCTTGTGACAAACTCGGTATTAACTCATTTATCATCTCTTTTTTCTGCTCAGCTCACCAGCTACAGCTTTATTTGCCACCTAAATGCTGAACTATAGATAGCTTGAGAGGCAGAATTTGAAATGAAAAATGAATGCACCTTACAAACTTAGCACCTTGAGCAGTGATCTTGTCAAGCTTTACAAACTAAGCAGAATTGGGTTAGACCTGCACTGAAAGGAGAGCTATGAAGAGGAGAGGCAAGAGAAAGCAGAAGGTGACATTCAGCTTTACTTTCACCAGGACAGCAGGGAGAAGGTTCCCTTGTGTAGCCCTGGTAAATGTTGAAGAAAAGCCATCAGCTGGATAATGTTAATGTTATTAACTTTGGTTTGAAGACATTAGAGGACAGTTTTGCATTGATGTTTTTCATGATTGCAGGAGGGGTTTTTTTTCACCACATCATGCACTCACATTGCACCCTCCTTTTGCAGTGTTTGCAGTCAGACCTGTAGCTTCTGACAAGGGAGGCAGCAGTACTCCTGTCTATGGCAAAGCCCAGTTCTGTCCATCTGAAGCATTTTAGAATCACAGAATTTTTTGGGTTGGAAGGGACATTTAAATTCCTGGTTCAAAAACTCCAAACCCCCCTGCAATGTGCAAGGACACCTTCCACTATACAGATTGCTCAGAGCCCCATCCAATCTGACCTTGAATGTTTTCAGGAATGGGGCAATCACCTCTCTGGGCAACCTGTTCCAGGGTTTCAGCATCCTCATTGTAAAAAATGTTTTTGTTTTATTTAAGCTAAGTCCACCCTCCTTCAGTTTCAACCCATTAACCCTTGGCCTGCTGCAACAGGCCCTGCTCAGAAGTTTGTTCCCATCTCTGCAGTTGTGTGCCTGTTTTCCAATAAAATAAAGGAATAATGCAACTGCTGCAAAGCTGAGAAACAGGGATCTGGTTGGCTTAAAAAGTAAATGGGTTAGAGGCAAGGAACAAAATAAATAGAAAGGAAAATAAGTATAAAAGTGCTCTTATGTCTGCAAGTATATATGAGAATGAAAAGAAAAACATACTATTGCTTAGACAATTATCTTTTTTAATCTATTTCTCCTTCTAATATTTAAATTTTTTACAATGAAATCAGCCTCTTAGCTGTCATTATCACATTCCCACGTCTTAGTCTGACTCCCTCTGACCTTTTCTCATACTGCATTTCAACCTTCTTCCAACACTCTAAAGATAGAAATTTCCACAAGATTCCTGATTGCTGGTGTCCAGAAAGAGGAAGGAGAACTGAATGAGTTTCTTCAGTGAGGAAAACCTGTGATGGGAATTCACCTGCTGAAACTGTGTTGCACAATTCCAAAATTCTCCAACCTGACTGTGCCCAGCCATCAGACAGGCTGCAGATGCCAAAAGCTACAGGCAGAAGCTCAGATCACTAACTCTGAAAATCAGACTCCTGTTCTCTTGTGAGAAAAACCCCAAGAATTTTATCTGGTAGGCACTTTGTTGTGACTGTGTTTGCATCCTGCCCACTGACCAGCTCAGCCTCAGAGGGCACTCTTCAATTTCTGCTGAGTTTCGTTACTGTTAGAAATTAAACTTCACCCTCTGAGGATTTTTCACTCATTGTGTGATGAACCTTCATGCCTATTAATGCTATGCCATGAAAGCAGGCTTCCCCATAATTTCCTGCTCTTCTTTATGATTAATTTCCTCTGCTGATCAGCAGAAAAACAACACAATGTCCTTACAAGGAAAGAGCTCTGAAAGGCTAAAACCCCAAAAGTCTCCAGCTTTCACTTGAAGCTCTGTGACATCCCCAAAGCCTGGTTTCTATTTCCACAAAATTCAAGAGGTCTTTAAATCCCCTGTTGCAGCAATACCAAGCTGACATCCTTGGCATGCAAACTTTTATATAACAAGAAAATGCTACTGCCCTCAAAATTAAAAAGGATGGACAGTCTCAGTAACAGACATGACTCCAATTCTTACCAGCTTCCTCAGCAAATCAAGTTATGTCACTGAGATAACTTTTCAGCATTTGCCACTAAAGGAACAGCAAAGTCCTCAGAGGGCTGATCTGGCATAATAGCTGACACAAAACACATGGGACAATTCATCACAATAAAAACTGCACACAGGTAAATTGCTTTCTCAAATGTCTTGGGACAGTCCTCAAAATAACACAGAACTCAAGAGAGAAAAAAAGTGCTGAAATACAGACTTTGAATTATTGTCTCTCCCAACTCAGAAAATTATAATGGGGCAAACAAGGGAATCTCTCAGTGCATCTCACCCCACTGAGGGCATCTGTGAAAGTTTGCAAATGCTGAGCTGTCTGCCTGAAGAGTGAACCTCAGCAAAAAGAATGACATAAATTTTTGCAGGTGCAGTGAGTTGAATGGGACATAGAGGTGTAAGGGGTGCTATGGGAATCAGCCAGAGCAGATTTCTGGGTTTCAAAGGCAGGAGGGAGCCTGAAGTAGGGGAGTGGGACCTCAGTGAAGAGGTAATCCCAAATGTCTGCTTGAGTAGTTTCCCCACAGCAGCAAATTCATCCATTTTACTCCACAGCTGCTGCTGAAGCAGTGCATGGTGGGGAGAACCCATACAGTGCTATGAACTTCTTCAGAACACAATAGTGCAGTTAAAATACCACATGTTTTAACTTGACAAAACTGCTCCCCAGTGTAAGAGATGCTGACACCATCACGGGAGGCATAGAAAAGTATCTGATGGCACAACGAGCCCTGAGAGAGAAAGGAAAAGAATGAAGTAACCACTTTGCAAGCTGTTAAATGCAGCCTTTGCAGAGTATAGATTTTTCCTGGGTGAATACATGGCATTTTTCTTTACCTTCCAGGCACTGGAAAAAATATAAATGCATAAAAAAATTTTAATAATTTTGACCTGACAAAACATGGCTTTCAACAAATCCAAATTCTCCTCAGGTCTGCTTTGTCCCTATTATTTGACTTAGCAGACAGTTACAAACCAAGCCCTCTTGCCTACAGATCTGCATCTTAAAAGTGAACTTCTGAAGAGTTCTTTGACTTTTTTTTGTTATTATCTTTCAAAGCAATCTCAAGGAATCTAATATATGTCATTGAATACATATCTATTGAATAATATATTTAAAATCTGATTCCACTTTGGAGATCTCAGTCTTTTTTATTATTATTTTTGGTCAGGATTGTGGTATTTCACAGTTGCAAGTCTGTAATTTTCTTCTGGACAAAAATCAGATTTTCTTATAACTGTGGTTATCTCCTTAGTACACAATATATACTGAGATATTAGATGTTTGTATTTTTTAAAGGAAAAACAACTGGTTTTGGGCAGGGACCAATTTGGTGTGGGTTTACCTATGGAACACCTAAAAGAATTAAGTGGCATGACAAACTTGGCTTATGGGATATTGCTTGAGTTGTAGAGAAAAAAGAGAAGAAATTTGTACCTTGTTGAGTCCAGGTAATATCCCAATTCATAGAATTGGAGAATCCTTAGGGATGGAAAAGACCTCTAAGATCACTGAGTCCAACCACTAACCCTACACTCCCACCCTGCCCAACCCACCCCATCTCCAAGCACATCCACAACTTTTTGAACACTTCAAGGGGCTGTAATTCCACCACTTCCCTGGACAGCCTGTTCCAGTGTGTGACCATCCTTCCAGTGAAGAAATCTTTTCTTAGTATCAAATGCAAATACCCACTGGAACAATTTGAGGCCATTTCCTCAGATCCTAACACTTGTTACCTGGGAGAAGAGACTGAGCCCCAGCTGGCTACACCCTCCTGTCAGGGGATTGTAGAGAGTGACAATGCCCCTCCTCCCTCCATGCCCCGATCCTCCTTTGTTCACATGCCGTAAATAATAGTTTTCTGAAAGCTACATTGAAAGCTCTGTTTGGGGCCACCTGGATCCTGTCCAGGTGCATCTTGGCAGAGCTGCTTCCCCAGCAATGTCTCCTGGCCGTGTGTTGAGGAGCAGGCAAACTTTCACTTTTGCTGGGAGCAGCTTTGTTCAAAACTCCCATCCATCACTGCTGATGAAACGAGATAGAACAAAACAAAAACCCCAACAGATTCAAGGAGGCACCCGGTGTCTCATTCAAAACAATCACTGAACATGGTATGGAAAAAAATCCCTGAGAAAGCCTGGTCTGAGCCAAGCATGGATTGGAATCAGGTCACTTCTGCTGTCAGTGAACAGCGGCCTTGAATGAAAGCTGTTGGTAGCAGAAGGCCAGATCCTTACTAAGCAAGTGTGTCCTGCAAATATCAGGCATTTTGTACATCTCAGAGATGACCTGCAAAGCACTTTGCAAAGTGGATGAAGCCCAATCATATTCAGAAAGGCAGCAAGTGCAAGTCATAGAGGAAAAAGCTGTTGAGATTTGAAGATTCTCAGCAGTGGTCACACAGTACCATCAGTCAGTAGTTTCCTGAACCCCTTGAAAGAAGAAACTGTGAGGATTCATGCTCTTACCCTACCATGTTTCCCCCCCTAAGAAGCTTTTCCATACAAACTTTGGGAGGCACACATGGCAGGCTCTTGCATTCACTACACATCCATCACATCTTTGCAGACCCAAGGGGGGGTCCCCAGCATCTCCAGAAGAGGTCACACAGCCTTCACTGCTGCACTGCTCCCCAGATCACAGACTGTTCTGAGTTGGAAGGGACCCACCAGGATCATCAAGTCCAGCTCTTACAGAGGTGAATTGCACAACCATGGCATTATTTACACCATGCTCTAACCAACTGCTGATCTAACAGAAGCTATTTAATTTAGTCTCTTAATACATCACGAATACAAAACACCAGTTAACTAACCAATATAGAAAGGATTTACAGCAGCACTATGTTCTAAAGATGCATATTAAACAATCAAACTCTTCGTTTAATCAGAATTTAGACCCCAGTCCCTCAAAAGATGAAATATGTGGCTTGTCCCCTCGCTTACTGGAACTGAAGTGTGCTGTTGAATCATTAATAAGTCAGCATGAATTTAACTGGATTTCTGTCAGTTTTGTTTTAAAACCAATGGATAATAATTTTGACAATATATTATAAACTGTACTGTGAGATTATTACTCACAGCTATTGTTTACCATGGCATTACAGATGACTCTTCAGTGGTGACAGTGCCCAAAACACAGACTCTGCTTCTACCAGCCCCCTCCAGGGGCAGGAGCTGGGGACACGCTGGGGGCAGCCAAAAGCACAAATGTGCCCAGCAACATTAAGCTGCACTAATTCACTCCCCACATCTCCTATGGCTGTGTCTCAAGCCTGGTTGTGTGGTTAGCCCAAGATCCCATGGAAATTTTGTGACTGCAAAAAGAACAGGCAGCAGAGCTTCCCTGGCTGGTGACAACATTCTCTTCCTGGGATCATCCTTCATCGTTTCAAAGGAAACCTGGACAGAGGCAACACTGGCAACTCCAGTGAATATAAAGCATTACAGAGAGGTCAGCAAGAGCCCCATTATTCATACTTCTCTCCTAGCTGCTACCTCTTCCCTGTAAATCTTCAGTTCAGTACCCACATGCATCCTTGACAGTCTGAATTCAAACTGGGACCAATGCAACAGATAACAGAAAACAAATCTCTTAAGTATATTTGTTCAAACTAATTCATTCCCTTTTGTGTCCTTGACATTGAGATAGGGTGGAAGAAATGTGTCATCAAATGACACATTACTTTTCCCCATCTCCATCCATCTTTCCCAATGCTTATTCAATAGTTACATGACTTGAATTCATCACATCAAGTGTACACTAAAATTGAATTAAAACTATTTGAGTCAGAAAGCATACAGATGCTCATATGTTTTCCATAGCTAAGGACATCCTGTTAGACTTGCACAGCTGCAAATTTTGAAACATTTAAAAAGGAAATTGCTTTACATGGGGGATGGAAGGAGAGGAAAGATGCCTGATTTTAAACAATTCTGTTCTCAATTATGCTGTTTGGTATATTTTTTAAGTTTTAGAAAGGAGAACACTGGGTAGAAAGGAGGAAAATTCCATTAGTGTCTCCATAAAGGGTTTTAAAAATGCTCCATAAAGCATTTCAGCACTGAAAAGCATTCTGCTAGACACATTATGCAGAGAAAAATTAGACACTTTCTTAGTCCACTGAGAATTTAAAATAGAATTAAAGAATACATGTTTATAGAGTCTTTAAGGAAGGAATTTCTAATTAAATGTAGGTGACCAAAAAAAAAAAAAAAAAAAAAAAAAACCACCCCACCAAAAACAGCACTAAGATCAGATTCCCAGCTGGTGCAAATTGGTGGTGAGACTCCAACCATGAATTTCTGATCAATTTCAGTTGTCATTTTTACAGGTATTTGACTGAGAGAGAGACAGATAATTTTGATCTACTGTTTATTTAATGGCATGAGGAGCTAACCAAAGGCAGAACTCAGGATGATACACTAAGCAGAAAAATACCAGGGAAATGGACCTGACAGTAAACAATACTTGCAATCAAGTCCTCCTCCCCATACCTCCATGGCCCTGTGACAGAGGGACACAGCAGTAGCACTCATGATGCAGGATTGCCTCAATGGGCTCTACTTTGAGCCTTCTCTCCTCTCGGGAAAATGGGGATCCCGCTTTTTTTTGCATGTTCAAGCCTGTTCCTCAGTATTGTGTCTGTGAGAAAGGATGTCATTTACTTCTGTAATTTCCAAGACGCTGACACATTACAATCATCTACATATAGCTTCTAATCCATTTAGTATTGCATCTATATAAATAGCAGAGTAGCAAATCATTCTTCTTGCGTAATTTCTGATTTGTGCTACACAGAATCACTGTCAGGAGAATGTAGGTGAAAATCTTAGCTTTTCCAGAAACAATGGCTCTTTTGTCCTTGTTTTCAGAGGTAGCACAAGAATAAAGGTAAAAAACTTCATTTAATCTCTCTGCAGAAAAAACTGCTGTGGAGTTATGCTGTCTTTCATGATATTTGTCAGTGTGTTTCCTTTTCACAGGCTGCAAGTGAAGGAAAAGGCTGAGAAACTGAACAGGGTGGGAACCTGTGGGAGCCCCCAGCCCTTTGACCCTTTTTACTCTTGCAGCCATCCAAACATCTGATTGAATACCCGTTCACTTCCAGGAGTAAAGGGGTATTCAACCAGCTGAGTCTTTTGTCCATATCTTTGTTATTTCCAGGCAAACAGTAGCACGGAGAGATCTGTTCTTTTCACTCATCCATGGCAACAGAAAGATAAAAGTGTCCAGAACACTGCTGTAAGCAGCTTCTCCTTCCTACAACCACAAATTGGGGCACAGTGATCTTCTCTAAGGAAATGACTTCATCATGTGTGCTTTTAAAAACAACTTTTTTTAAGGATCCAATTGATTTACACAATTACTTGTCTGTAGGGAGCTGAGCATGGCCCCTGTGAAGGGATCTGTGGAACCCAACTAGACCAGCTGGTTGTGTGTCCCTTTCAGCTGGCAGAGTTCCCTTGGCCCCAGAGGATCTGGCCTTGGCAGTGACAAATGAGGCTGTGCCCCACTGACACGGGTGGGACAGCAACTCTGAATGCCACAAGGCCTCTGCAAATGGACTGGGCTGTCTGCACCAAAACCTCCTTTCCTGGAAAATGCACCACAGGGTATTTAGTGAGTGGGTATCTCCAGGACAAGGATGTCTGGCACCACAAGACAAGCACAAATGCAAGACTCAGCAGTCTTGTACAGCTGACACATATATTGAATCATCAGCCTGACCTGCAAATACACCCAGGATTAATCCCTAACGGCATTTTTATCCGAGTTCTAGCTTGGCTTGGTATCAATTAATTCGGGACATATAACAAGATCACAGCAGGAGATGAAATGGCTGTATCTTCACATGCCCCAATTCTTAACTATTGGATTTTCTAATTAAAAGATGCATAAATAAAGAAGACATTCAAGAGCTTCTAAGTTCTTTTAATTAGAACATACAAATAAAGCCACAGAAGAACATCCAGAGAAATGACAGCAACGCTAACCAAATGTGGATTCATTAAACAGCTGCTTACAGCACTGCTGAAGCTCCCTCTCTATTCATATAGATTAGGATAAAGCTTGTCATTGTCTGTAAAAGAGTATCATGGTAAGAACTCTCTTAAACTGAATTATCTGAAAGTGAGCACCAAATTCCTTATGTGTGTGCCTTCATGTAGAAGGGTTTCTTTCCATAGTGCAGAGAAGAGTCACTTGGATAAAAGGAGGCAGAATATGTCACCTGAAATGTCCTGGGTTCTATCATCTGGCCTTGAGAAAGCCCAGAGCAGGTTCCAGAATCTTAGGTCCCCTTCAGACCCCATCTCATTCTTCCTGTACAATTATCTTTGATAACTCAGGACTTCTCATACTACACACCTGTGTTTAGGCAACTGAATCATTTCCATCAAACAGCACTGCATGCTTAGGAATGCTGGTAACTCCAGAATTTTAGAGAGTCAATATTGGATCCTGACCAAATGTACTGATTACTGCAGACTTTCCAAAGTAAATCAAATTACATCTACATTCCAATTAGTGACAAAGGAAATCTATAACATCCCCAACAAACATGGTTCACTCCAGAATACTGTTATACCTCCCAAACTACACTTATAGTCTCCATTTGAGGAACTACTTCATTTACTTGCCTGGAAATGAAACAACTGATATGAAAAAGCTCTGTGATGTTATAAGTTGCATGGAGACAGTGAAAGGCTCAACAACTTCCAGCTACCTTTTCCAACAAAATAGAAGGAATAACATAAAACCAGCATGTTAAAAAAATAAAGAAAAAATGAGATCATTTGTTACATGTCATGTTTGTAAGTGACTGTAGATATAATCAATTATGTAAAGGGAGAGAAAACAGATGGGCTTTACAAAATAAATAAATAAATAAATAAAAAGAATCCAGAAATTACTGAGCCAAAAGTCTTAGAAAACAGGGAAAAGATCCTGGGGAAAGATCAGGATATAGTTATCTATTCCTAATCTCTTTCTTTGTATCCATTGCAGGTAAGGATTGGGAAGAAGATCCTGAGCTTGTAAATGTTTTCTGATAGTGAAGACTTAGATTACCAAAGTGCAAGTGCAATAAATGCTGCAAGTGTTCTCTGGAAAAAAAGAAATACTGGTGACAGTGATGACCTACATGTATCCTGATTTCCTTTCTCAATTACTACTCTACACAATATACATCATAGGCTGCAAATCAGTAGGACTGCAAAAGACCTAAGACCTTCTAGTGTAAGGAAATACCATCCAAGTAAATTTTTTTCCTTGTGACAGATGTCTCAGTTGTAGGCAAACTTCTTGGTATTTCTGTGACCTCACAGGTGAGATTCTACACATTGTCTCATTTCACAGGTGACAGTAGAAGGATTATGGGACAGGTCTGCAGCTGGGAATGAGCCTTAACCAGTGGGGTTCCTCTGAAATTTCTTCTGCTGTCAGCCTGCTGCAGGGCTGTCCCCAGAGCAGGGAGAGCATGGCATTGTGCTCCCAAGGCAGAGGACAGAGCTGGGGAAAAGAATTTGAGTCTCCTGCCCATCACCTGGGATTAGGCTGCTCCATGGCTCACTTTTATTCAATCCCTTTCTTTTTCAGGAGGACAAACAAATTCTGTTCCTACAAGAGGGAAAGGATTAGCAGCTGGTTGCATCATGGAGACACATTGCCAGGTATTTCACAGTTTCTGGGACACAGAGGAAGCCACAGGAAATTTGAATTTCTAAGTTTCCCTGAAATAAGCAGTTTTTGCAATAATCCAACCTCCTCATCCAGGGATTGTGAATAGTTTAATTTATCTGCCTGTGCTACTACCCTGCTTGTCCAATGCAGCTTCCATTTGTACCCTCTCCTGTACACTCTCAGCTCTACATGATCCTTCTGCTAATGCTCAACTGGTCAAATCTTTGACACACCTAATAGAGAATTAACTTCCACAAGTCAAAGTCAAAAAGCTCAGAGCTGGACTCTAATCCCCACAGGAAATGGCTACAGAGAGCAGTTTTTAAGCTGCAGGAGTCAATCACCAATTTGTGCTTATGCAGCACCCAGCATGATGGGGAGTCCCATTTCCATTCATTCCTATGTGCAGCACTCTAATAGAAATAAACAATAATAATGTTGCAGCACTGAGCTTGCTGTTCCCTGCCACTGCTTAATAAATTCTCATTATTATATTAAGGAAATCCAAGTGTGTGTGTGTGTGTGTTTTCTGTAATTAGTCATCTCTCTGCCATGTAGCATAGCTCACACTCTCCCCAGTGATACAGATGTTAGCAGGGTAGCTTACAAATGCATTCCCCTTTAAAGGCAGACTCTATATGTCTCACTCTTTTAATTATCCTCATTTCTAAATATACTAAATAACAGTACTTTTCACATCTGGTCCTCCTATAATTTTATCTAACAGCTCCCCACACCCTCAGAAGGGAAATCTTTCACTTTAATTGCATATTAGAGCTTATTTTTGGAGGGGCAGACAGCTATGTATTAATTCAGCCATTTCTCTCAGAGACAAAGCAGTCCAGCATGCACTGAGTTAAGTGCAGGGTAGCTGCTGCCACTGTCTGTGACACATTTAGTTTCTCAGAAATCTATATTCTTCAAATTCCCCTGAGTAAGTCTAGAGCCTCTCTACCAGCATTAGCAGGATGATGGAGAATAGGATTGCTGGCACAAAAAAAGTCATGTTTGGTCTCTGACTTCTACTCTTGTAACTCCTGCAGCTAAGCTTATCATCACTGCCAGTGAGATATATGCCTATTTATCAGTAAGGAAATAAAGAGAGTCTGACAACGTTGGAAAATCTGGTGTGCTATAAAATACCTGGCAATGCAAAGCATGATTATGTATGCAAGCAACTTCTAAAAATACCATAGCTCTTAACAGAGGGTTCATTACCTAGACAGATGAAGTAGGTTTTTCTCAAGACAACCAACATCTATACTAAAAGAAAGAAATTAATTCTGCTTATTTTGACTAAAGAGAGGGGAGGGAAGAGGGAAGTGAAGAGCAGCCAGGAACAGAGACACGAGATAAAAGGAATGAAACAGGCCCTGGTGAGAAAATTGCCTCATTAGGTGTCATAGGCTTATTGGTGAGTGTATGCTGTCTGTATCTGAAACTCCTGCCAGTAAGTTTGCAGTGCTCAGAGTTTTGTACATTATTGACTGATTTCCTGACAGATTACATCAACCATCTCTGTCCCCATGAGGTCACTCTGCCCAGGTGTGTTTCTCACAGCCTCTTCTAGAAAACTGGCTGAATTGGGCATCAGTCAGAGCTTCTGACTTGGAGGAGAAAGGACAAAAGCCCACAGAAGCACCACAGGCTGATGTGATGGGGCCCTGCATGGCCAAAAGTGTTCTTAACAAGAGGAGGCACTGCCCTGCATGCTGCCACAAGGTCATGAGCCATTTCCTAGGCCAAGCCAGATGCTGCTGCAGCCAAAAATCATCTTTGTCTTTAAATCTGTGCCATCCCTCCCAGTGGCTTCCCTAGGCTTTTGCACTTGCCTTTGGGCAGGCTTGGCCATGACAGTCTATTGCCCTTGAGGAATTAATACCTGCTCTGCTACCAGAAGTGAGCAGCTGGTCTTCCACAAGGAGGGATTGCCAGCAAACAAAAGGATTTTCCAGCATGTCCCACTAAAATGACTTTTGGCAGGAAAACGAGAATCTTTCACAATGGAGCCATTTTTAAGGGATGCCTGTACCAATTTCAACAGAAACAAAACATATGATTAAAATAAAAAAGGCAGAGAGAGACAGCACAAAGAGATTGGATGATAAGCCCCCTCCAGCAGCCAGGCTCTCCCTGGCCTCTCCAGCTGCCTGTGGGAATTGCTCCACTTTGCATTCCTAATCACTGCTAACCTAGGGAAGAGAGAGAGACATGCTGTGCATTTGCTACCATGGCCTCTTTTGTTCCCCATCAACCCCAGGTGCTGTCACACCACCTGTGACATGATTCCACAGTTCCCACATGTAGATTAGAATAATCTTCACCCTCCTTTTGTGGTTCTTTTTCATCTAAGAAAGTAAAGCTTTGAGGTCAGGTCCATGATTTGAACCAGACAGAGCATGAAGAAAAATTTCAGATCCCCTCTCCTACCACTGTCCCATCATTTGAGAAAATTCCCTCTTAACAGGCTCCTTTAGTTGTGATAAGAGGCAGGGAAGTCTGGCTTCCCACAGGTTTTTCCAAGTGGGAAATCACTTCTGTAATAGCTTTAGTTTCTTCTAGAATTACGTTAAGCAATTAGATTTCAGTGCAGTCTGACTTCAGAATCAAGATGTTCCTTCCAACATTTTATACCTTTGCATGAATATAACCACCTGTTTTACTCTAGTAATAGCCAGAATTTCTCTTTATTTAACAAATTGCATGAAATTCAGTTTCTTGATTTCTTTTCTCCTCATGACAGCAAAGTATCTCAAAGAACAAGAATTTTCTTTTAAAAGCTTCTACTGTTGACCAATGATGCTGCATTTTTTGTCTGAGAAGGGCTGCTCAAGATGCACTGGCATGAAAGAGCTCTGAGCTAGGGCTCCTCTCTGAGTAGCTTAGAGCTCTGGTGTATGGACAACACAGAGGATCTCTTCAGTAAATCTAAGGTTTCCTAGAAAAGCTGAATTTACTGGACATTCAATGCACATTATTTGTATTATACATGCAACAGTAGTTCTGTTTTGACTTCAGGAGCAAAAAATTGATTGGTCAACCTTGTTCTTCAGAGTATTTTGGAGTGAGTAAGAGAGCAGACAGAGAAATTAACAGTTTCAGTGGTGGTAACCAGCTCCTCACTTCCCTTTTCTCATGCTGCCAGATATAAAATTATCACATGTTTGGGATGGGACCAAAAAAGCAGGCTGGATGTAGAGAACCACTCTATAAATACAGTACTTTGCTACTGCACAACTTTTTCTTACAGGACACTTCCTGGCCCTTTAACCAGGTTATCTGTTGTCCATTGCAAAAAGGCTGGTCCGAGGAAACCAGAGAAGAGCCCCATCATACCAGTGCTCACAGACATTCCCCTAAAACCTGCCTAAATCTTCCCTTCAGTGATTCCAGCCCATTACAGATAATTATACCACCTTATACCATCCTCTGTAATTCCCCTTCCTTCTTGCTGTTTACATTCTCAGGGATGCGTGGGTTGCCCACAGCAAGAACTTCACTCTGGCTCATTAACATTTAAAACCTCCAGCAAAATGTTTACAAGGTTACTTTTCTTTTAAGCCAACCTAATGTATGAGTTTTTCTGTGTGGTTGGATATTGCGATAATTCAAAAATACACACACTGACAGGAAAATGGAAGGCTACAATAAAAGGAATAGAAAGAATTTCCAGCATTGCTAAAATGAAGAAGAGGTTTTCTGTATTTTTATCCCTGAATTAGCTGGAGTGATTGCTATCTTATATCTTTGTTTACCCAGCATCAAATAAGAGGATATCAGTACATTCTGGTCTGTGCTATAGCTTTGCTGTGGTGAAGTTATACTCAGTATGAAGAATCAAGTCTAAATTGTGATATACACTGATCATTTTATAAAGAGATACAAGATATTCAGTCTGTTCTGTTCATCCTACTTCTCTGTGAGTGTCATAATCCGGTACAGTCATAAACTCCTGTTGTTTCAGTTAATGCAGTTTGCTAGCAATGACATTCTGTAACAAAAGAAAAACCCCACTGAATATAGGAGACGCCCAAATTCTCTGTTTCAAGCTCTCCCATCAAAAATTAAAAAGAATTCTGAAACCAGAAGCTTTTTTCCATACAGATACTGTCCTGCTTTCCATAAATCCTTGAATGTCTTATGCCACACAGGTGTTCAGCTGTAACATGAGAGTGCAATGAGACACCCACGCAGAGCAGACCTGTGCCAGCAGCTACAGCTGGCAGGTGCCCACAGCTCTTCAGATGGTGCTTGCTGGGGCAGTAGTAAAAGGAAGGAGAACGTTTCCACATTTGCCAAGGAAATCAAACTGAGTGAAGCAAATAAACTGGGTCAGCCAAGGAAAGAAAAAAGCACATGAAGGTCACCCATAGTCCACAGGATGCTGAAAATGTCTGGAAAAGCCAAAACCCTTCTAGCCTGGACACCACTGGTCTGCAACTGGATTGCATGAGATGCTGATCTTCTTGCCCATTAGTGGTAAAAAGGAGACTTATTTTTGGAAACCATAATTCAGCAGTTTGGCTTAGACTAATTTGCTGCATTTACAGCACAGTTTTTTTTTAATAGGGTCTTTCTTAAAATGTGGAAAAGAGGGATTATTTTCCTAATTCAAATAGAAACCGTGCAACGTGTGTGGAGGAGGACAAATAAATGATACCAAGGACTCAATTCATTTACCCACACATGGGTGTCAAGTGCCACTGGAGATGTCCAAGGGAGATCATACGATCTAGAGATCTGCAGGACTGGCTGATTGAAGGACAGGATCAGGGTCTTCCAAAGGGGGAAACTGGGGGTAGCCACGATGCCCTAAAGCATCTCACATGGTCCATATGGCTGAAACTGATGCTGAGGAATGAGATCACCTCATCTATCTATAAATGTCTGTATCTGAGCAAATTGCCTTGGCTTTTTTTTAAAGACTGTGAAGAGAAGCAGGTGCATGTAGATCACAGCTTTCACAGCTTCTCTGCCCTATTTTAGGGTGAGAGAAATATTCCCCAAAAGACCTGTTTCTCTTCATTGATTAGATGGGAAGCTCAGATGTGGGGTAGCCTAGCTAAAATTGGAATTTCTCAACTGCAAGAACGTAGTGTCATCCAAGCAGTATTTGCCAGGGATGGCTGTAAAGGTGAAGGCTCCTTTCTACATTCCCCTTTAGCTGAAGAAAAGCTTGTGGAGCCCAGGTTCAAGGTGTCACACTTGTCAGAGTAGATGCCTGCCTTTGCAGAGATGAATCCTGCCTTTGCATACTTTCAGATGAATACTGCCTAAGGCTTGGGCTAAGCCTGGGGCAAGAAAAAAGTACCAATAGGAATAAAGATTTGCAAGGGAAAATGAGAAGTGCTGCTGGAGTGTCTGAGGTCCACCATTATAAATTAAAGTAGTGAGTGTTCACACTCTGTAGTTCTACGTGGTACATGAGCCCACCCACACTCTTTAGGGTGGGAAGTTCACAGAAAGCTTATGGGAAGGATAAAAGGACAGAAAAAAATAGAGAGGAAGCTCACATGCAAAGTGAAGTTTGGCTGCTCCTGAATATCTGTGTCCTCACCCTTCCAAAGATTCAGGTCAAAGGTCAGAGTAAATCAGATTTTTTAATGAATCATTTAGTACTTACAAAAGAGTAAAACATCCCACAGCATTAACTTAGATGTGATTAATGTTCTATAAAGGATTTTTTCATGTATGGATATCTCATGCAATATTTATGACAGTCCCACAAGTTGCTGGGTCATCACTTTTATGATGAACCTCCAGAATCTCTCATCTCAGATGGGTATAAATCAGGAATACTGTGAAAAGGAGGGTCATAATCTCTTCCTCCCCTGTGTGGGAGGGTTACAATGTTATTAAAATATTAAGTGTGTAATATTTCACAGTTGGGAACTTAGAAAATTAGTCTTGAGTCTTCTTCATCAAGAATTTAGTGAAGAGATGAGGAAGTGTCCACTTCATTTCACTCACTAAGAAAAGGAATGCATTTCCTTTCATTAGGGCTCCTAGTCTGGAGTGTTCCTGCCCTCTCACTATGGAGATTTAGTTGGAGAAATTTAAACTGAAACTCAGTAATTAACTGTACACACTCTCCTGGTGCATTTTGGGGTTTACTAGAGAAGAGAGTAATAACACTTCTACTTCAATCTGACTCCTGGATAGAAGAGATCAATTTAAAGATCCGTGTGTGAGGCTCACATCAGCCTTTCTAGTTGAGAGATTCCATGGAAAACTTGCAACTGTACCATGCCTCGGTTTCCATTCCTGTTGTATGAGAAAACACAGGAAAAAAATTGTGATCTAGGGTTCATTGCATAACTTCTCCGGGTTTTCTGTCACCTGGATATATAGGTAATTTTTTTTCTCCTTGTAAATACAATAATAGCTTTCTGAGATACTTAAAATTCAAACTCTCTATTTTTCAGCTAAAGGGATTCCTATATCTCAGAAAAGTGGTCCTGAAACTATTAGCTTTGATACAGGTCAGGGGGTCAGGTAAGAATCTCTACAACTAAATCATTTCTCAGTGCAGTGCTAATTCAGTGCAATTGAGAGAATGATGCAGATTTATCCATTCACCATTCCAAAAAGTAGGCTGGAAGCATGTGTCAAAAATTTGCCCTGCCCTCCTAATTATATACAAGATGAACTGTGTTGTAAAAGGATTTCCTGTGACCTCTTCCCTTATAAATCAATTTTATGAACAGTTTGCCTGCCAAACTCAGATCAGCAGCAGGAGAAGAAGGCATCCAGAACTAGTGGGAATCACTTGGTTATGGCTGCTACCAGTTCTCAGGTTAAAGGGAATAGTGATGCTCCTTCCTTGAACCCTCGCTGAGCCATGCTGGCTCTCCTCCTTGATTTCTCAAGAACGACTGTGGAACGAGGGGACAAGGCTGTCATTTTATGGAGCTGCCACCTGGACAGCCAGGGGCTGCTTTGCAGCACTTCCCCCCTCTGTTCCTGGCTGAGCATGTGGGGTGTGAGAGCTCAGGTGCCACCCGGGGCTGCCAGCTCCAGACTGAGCTGCCTCCATGGAAGCATCTCCAGCAGAGATGTCTGGCTGTGAGCAATGTTCCAAAAACCAGCAGAGCTGAGGGAGGCAGGAAAGGGTTCAGCTCACCCACTCTGGTGTCTGCCAGCGCCATAGAGATGCTCCTGGGCATTTCACACACCTTTAGAGGTTTGTGTGTAGACAAATCCAGACCGGGGTCTCAGTTCAGTATGAGAGTGTAGACACCAAGAGCACACTGTAGACATCCAAATGTCTACTGCTGAAGCTGAATCACACCCCTGGGGCTCAGTTCATGTGCCTAAATACAGGCTGCTAGTGCCATCTAGATGCTCTGAAATGTCTGAGGACCTTTGAGCATGCCACATCCTTCTGCACAGGCATCTGGAAGCTGGGCTGGATACCCCAAGGGAGCTCTGATGGCTCAGAGAGATGAATGGTGCCCCCAGCATGTCTGGCCAGTGGAGTCAACACTAAGGCCAGTTGCAGAGCTATTCCTAAGCTTTCTGTTGGAGGGATTTGAGTCTTTTCATGTTTAAATATTAGGCACTGTGAATTTAGTTACACGTATTTGTGTATAAAGGAGGTAGATGAGCCTCACTTCATTTATTCTCCACAGGAGAAGTTGAAAGCACTAGTCTGTGCATGTCAGGTTGGTAAAAAGGAACCATTTCCTTTTGGTGTAAAAAAAAACCCCACCTTTATTAGAAATGAAAAGGGCTTCAAAAAAAATGTTAAAGTAATAACATCCCTTTTCCTTCATCATGTCTCTTCTCTTTGTCTCGCCCTTTCTTTTTCAGTCATGAAAAGGAACCAAAAAGAACAGGAAACAGATGCTGGGATCACAGGAGAAAGCACAGAGCTGATGATAGAAGGGGGGGAGGGGGAGAAACTGTGGGAAGCAAATGCTTCTCTAAACCCTTCAGATCAATCACAACAAGAGTTTCCTTCCAGAGCCCACTGAATTCACAGCAGTGACTTCAACTGTCTGCTTGCTTTGTGAAAATAATTTTTTCAATAAACTTTTGGCTACTTTAAGGCTCAGCTAAAACAACATTCAGACAAACTGATATCTACCAACCTCCTAATTGTGATTTCCAGTGTAAAAGGCAGCTCTACCTTTTGCTGCAGAAGATCCTTTGGTTACAACTATTATTTATGGACATTGCAGCAAACCAGACTGGGACTGTCCATTAAATAGGTAGCTCCCAAATAATGAGTTTCACAGCCATGGCAGCACAGATGCCACTTGTATGTTGTCAGCCACTAGTCCACAAAGCACTCACACCTTTATAGTCAATGAGTTGTTATCAGGCTACTTTTTCCAGCTTAACACCAAGACTTTTCTCCCTCCCTTTGGTATCTTCAAGGAAAAAAACATGTCATGGAATAAATCACAAATATATCAGTAAGTGAAGCTCACTTAAAGTGCTTAATAATAATAGCAAGTAAAATTGTTTTAAAGACATTGTTGAAGCTTTCCACCAACTGGCAAGTACAAAAACAGTATCAAGCCACTGTGCAGGTATCCAAAGGCAGGATGTTCACATTTTTGTTGCAAACTTCATTTTCTTCTAGTTTGTCACACGTAAGCTTGCATACTCCCATGCTTGTGTGCTGCAAATGCCCATTGCATTGCAGATTGCTTGTCTGCTCTCTGATCTGAGGGAATGGGGATGTCAGGGAGGTTGAGGACCTGTGACCACATCCTGCAGTTTCTCAGTGATCTCTGATAACAGACCCCACAGTCCTGAAACTCGGTCTCTGTTTCCAGCCTCTCTACAAAGGCATCTGATCAGAAGTCACTATGCATTTAATTAGTCATTTAAAAGGAGAAGATACCTCAATATGCACTGAAACATACACGGTGCAATATGTGTGAGTAATAGAGATCTAAGGTAAAATGAACGTGGGAGTGCCAGCAAAAAGGCAAAACAAACTGATGCTACATCCCATTAGCAAGAAGAACAAGCCAAGAAAGAAATATATAAATGAAGTTGTTGGCTATTTGTTAGTTCAGAAAATGCCACATCCCCTCACGAAGGTTTCTCCTCAGAGTCATTAGTTTTCCCTTTGCAACAAAATGAATGATGAGGCAGACAGAAAAACATTGTGTTCCATTCAAAAACAAGTGGTTAGAATTTACATTAGGCTAGGTGACGAGGGGAAATGAACATCTCTTTGCTGACAGGAGGGTTACTGCTAAGATAAGGAGTAGAGAACACAGCCCCTAGCTTTTCCTAGGGGTCTAGCAAGGCCTTGGTCCAGAGAGAAAAACAAAACTGGGACCATAATTATCAGAATTATTTAATTCAGATCTAGACAGGAAATGAAGTAATGCATTTGCAGAAGTACTTTTTACCTAATGCATGCTGAAGTTTCCAGAATCTGTGTCCAGTTCTTTCCCCAAGCTCCACAGTCCTGGTGCCACAAACAGGAGTGGCCTTGTTGGTCTGACTGCACTTAGTATTGACTCCAAAATGTTTAGTTCTTCTGATGTGTTTTGAAAAACTGGTCTTTAGTCAGGCTTAAATTGTGTTTCGTATCCACTTCTTCCAGGAATTAGTTAATTCACAGGTTATTAATATTTACTACTCATTATTTGGAAACTATTTACTTAATGGACAGTCCCTGTTTATAATATAAAGTGCCTCTATAGTAAACAGTGGAATTGACCTTGACAATGGAATCCATTAATTTCTGATTTGTCTCAAACATTCAAAGAGCTCAGGATGCACATTTCAGGATCCTTCTTCTGATTTCTCAGTATCACATAACATGGCAAATAAATCTCTTTGAAACATTTTGCTTAAATGAACCTAAAGGAAAACACTGTGTCTGAATCTCTGTGTAATGAATAATGGATTCATTCTTTGTTCAAAAATCCTCTGTCCTGCAATGACTTTAATTCTCAGTATGAGAGCTGAGCTTATATTATACTGAATTTAAAGGCCATAAAACTAGATGTTCCCTGATGTACTTCTATATCTTATCCCAAATCAGGTTATAGTTGGCTGTGAATATAGCAGTGTGACAAAACCTGCACTATATTATGCCATATTAATCCCTCTGTGAGAAAATAAATATTATGCTGCTGTTAAAGTGGATCTTATTTACAGAAATAAAACAACCAATAAACCATTCTCAGCCATGCATGTAACTTAGGAACACCTTGAATTTACTAATGAAAAAAAGTAGAATATCATAATACAAATAATGCTTCAATTCCATCAGATCTTTTCTTAAACTACAGAGAGTGAGCTCAACAGAACCTCTCTAAGTCTGCTATCTCAGAAGTAATATTTCTCTCTGGTCTCAGTGTACATGTTCATGCCTCAGGATATTTGAGCTAGCCAGGAGGAGAAGAGCACAGTGTTGGCAGGAATTCCTTGAGACAGCACAGTACAAGAAGTCCACAGATTATTGTCTCCTACTTACTGTTTTCTGCCACCTACATCTGCTCACGAGAACTACCTGCTTCTTCCAAAGAGACTGAGGTGCAGCTGCTAGAACTCTTTATGCCAACATCTCATTTTGATGTCAAACCAGATTTCAATCTACTAAGGAGCCATTTCTTCCCATTTGTTCCCAATTTCTGCCACTTTAGGACTGAAAAATTTTCAGGTTTGGAGAAAAAAAAGTTTCTTTTGGTTGGTAGAAGTCACTATCCTGCTTGTTTCCATACAATAGACTCTGAGCCACTCAGGAGATTCCGGTGACAGTGTCATCTTGTCTCCACCACAATTATTCTCATGAGTCCCCACATCCTAACTGGGGCCCAAAGAGGTCCCAGTCCAACAACTCAATGAAAGACTCAATGACAGAACCAGTTTTTTTGATTCCAGTTCTTTTCTGGATCACTTATGTCCTAATAATCTTCCAGATGATTCCCTAATAAGCATAGCAGTGCTATGAATGTGTGGGCATTTGAAGATCCTGCTGTCTAAACTTACATTATAATATAATCTCATGGTTAGAACACTAATATTCTTAATTAGCTTCTGTAAAGTAACGCTTATCTGTAGCAAGCCCATTTGCACGATTTAAGGTCAGGCTCTCTCTAACAGAGACCACCATCCACAGTTGCACAGACTGAAAACTTACTTTTGATATTGTATTTTCTCAAAGTCCATAACCCTAATCATCCTTATAAATATGATTTGTGCCCAGATCATCAATTTATTTTTCTGCAGGATGCTTCTTCTGCTTTTATGCTGTTCTGGTTTTATTTGTAGAAGTTACTTTGGAGCAAAGGTCCAACGTGAATAAATAACATGAAATGCAGTGTTCCTCTCTTATTAGATTTTTGGGCCTCTGGAACTCAAAAAATAAAATTATATTATTACATTTCTTATCTTTCTAATGGTTTGTTAAGCCAAGCAAAGGAATATGTTGGAACAAACTTCTCTTGATGTTTAGACATGTCCTGCAACAAAGAAAGCCAAGCATCCAGCAATATAACATAAAGACACTTAAAATTACCTCCATGGAACTGCCTACCTTCATAATCTGGGACAGCTGCCAGGGAAAGGTTCTGCTTAACTTAAATTCTCATTTTGTCTTCACCTCCCTGCTTTGACTATTGGTCACATTTGGCTTGTGAGATTCCCAGGGAAAGCGACTGTGTTGTATTTTTTACGCTGTTTTCACACTGACCAGTGGATAAGGTCTTTATCCTTGAGAAAGGTCACTGGGCACTACTGCAATGAATCCAGGCAGCACTGCCAAGAATCATGATGTCCTTTTCCTCTCTACCATAGGCTGCCCTTCCTGTCTCTAATTTGAAAATAGGAACAGACGGTAATGTAATAAAACTCCCTGTATGAAACATCTTATGTACCTTACAAGGACTGATGGAAGTTGATTCCATATTCCATATTTTTTCACATTGGCTTTGTTCCCATATTGGGGATGGCAAACTACCTTTGGGGTACAGTAGAATTTGCCCACATGACTGCCCTTTCCCAGACAGGTTTTTTCAGGTTACTGTCTCAGCTGATTTGGAAAAGAACTCGACGGGTGGGTGTCAGGGATTAAAATCCTTTTGGAAAGTTACCCACGATGGATTTCTTAGAATCACAGAATGGTTTGGGTTGGAAAGCACTTTAAAGACCATTTTGTTCCAAGCCTGTGCCTTCCACTAAACCAGGCTGCTCAAATGCCCATCCAGCCTGGCCCTAAACACTGCCAGGGATGGGGCACTTGAGTTGCTGCAGCAGCAAATAAATGCTTTTTGGGTAGTTACAGCATTTGCACCCAATTTACCTGCATTACAATGGAGACTTCAGCACAGTCTTAACACTTCCTATTAGAGCTCAAGAAGGGTCACTGCAGACAAACACAAAAGTATTTTATGCTGCCACAGCCTTGCTCAGGGCTCTTAAATCGTCCAGAAAACCAGAAGGGTTTCATACTCCTATTAGAAGCAGAGTCTGACTTCTCCAATGTCCACTGCAAGTACAGGAATGCAGTAACTGATTTTATGGTGTGCTCTGTACAGACGGGGATTATAAAGAATTAGAGGGAGCCAAGTGCCCGGCTCCCTCCACTGTGAATGCAATCTCTTAATTTATCTTTTCAGGCATACCTCAGCCTTGTGGAGGTTTCTGTCCAAGAAAAACAGGAGGCAGGAACTGCTTTTACATAAGAGCATCAACTTCAGAAGCCATAGATTAAGAATTCACAGGTGAGACTAAAAAATATCTGTATGAACCTTTTCAAGAGAATGAAATGCAGCACACCAAGGCATAATGCTTACAGCTAAATGCTCTTTCCTATACTTAAGGCAAAATTCCAATTTCATTGGAAGCTGTGGAGAACTTAATTTTATGTGTAGTCAAGTTTTCACTCCTATTTCTTTTCTCTGATGTCTTCACACTAAAATAGAAATCAAATCCAAATTGTCCTTATTTGAGGTAAAGGCATCTCACTTTTTGAGATTCTGGAAAGGCCTCACTATCAAATTTTGTACACACATCCTGAGAAAAGGTTTGGTAGAAAACTACATAGAAAAAACTAATTTTTTTTTCCATTTAACTGTGGCCATTAAATGAAAACGTAACAGTAAATTAAAGTACAGTGTTCTTTAAAGCACATGAGTTTATATATATGCCTTAACATTAAATCACACTGCAATCTGGAGCTCAAAATATTACTTCTTATGTTTCATAGGGTAGGACCAAACAGCCACCTGGAATGGTGGCCCTACTGCCATGTAATGTACAATTGCAAAGCAGCAAGTGTCTCTGCCCTGCAAAAACCCCATAGAATTATTTTCCCTTTCCCTTTCCGGAATCCAGAAAATAAAAATTGAAGTAAATACACCAAGTCTTTGTAAAGCAAATAAAATCATGTTGCAGGGGGTAACTCCTGCACAGAACAGCATTACAGACCTTTTCCATGACTCCCTAAATTAGCCTGAACCTCTGCTGCTTTAACAAGATGCTGCAATTTAGAAAGTTATTCAATAATTGCACATGCACAAACCTTCATTTGCCTCCCCTGTGCTCATGCATTATGATGAAGCCTTTAATTATAAGTGAACATATATTATTATTTTTACAGGTTTCACAACTCAATGCACAGAGAAAATGAGGCACGCTGGGCAAACCTCTGAATAAATTTCCTCCTAGCTGCACCCTGTATCTGCACTGAGTATAACCTTGCTGCACACTTCAAAACCCACTGGGAAAATAACACCATTGGTCTATTGGTCTCCTCACTGCCAATGTGACAAACTCCTGCACTCTTCACAGACACACACAAATTCCTTTTCATAAATCTGCTGTGACATCAGAGCAGTCCTGGATTTATTTTATTGAGGGAGGAACTGAGGCTGGGAGGACTGGATCAAAAGAACTATTTAATTTTTGACATCTCACAATAAGGACACCATATTTCATTTTTCCATTCTCAAGGTTTTTATCAGTCCACAGCACAGCTCTCGCTGGCTATGGCTGCAGCTTGAAGTGATGAGCAGCTCTGACTTGCAGAAGTGCTGTCCCATTTCCTCCCAGATAGACACTCACTCCTCCTCCTCCTCCTCCCTGGGGCATCAAGGAGGAAAGTAAGGCAACTCTCCTCTTTCACCCTCCTGACATTCCTTGGGAAGAAATTGTCTCTGGGGAAGTCCAGCCAAGACCCTCCACCTCAAGCAGAATCAGAGCTGGGAGAATCTGGGAAGAAGTCAGCTGCCCAATGCCAATGAGTTTCTTGTAACAGACCAGCAGTTTCCAAAGTTCACAGTTTCTTCACACAGGGAAACTTCTACAGGAACATCAAATTAAGTATCCCAGACATAAAGGCAATACTTCTTACCAGTGCTAAACCCACAGTGACAAAGATGCAATAAATTTCAATGTAACATCCCTTTCTAGCACATACAAAACATATTTCCTGAACTAATTTTCTGAAATAGCTTGTTTTTTTTGGTTGAAAATTTTAAAAGGCTAGTAGCAGATTTTCAGATGGAGACAATGGCAAAAATTTTGCCAGTCCTGTCTAGTTATTGTTAATGACAGACATCAGTACCAGTCCTGCCTGTATCTGATGCAGAAGGATCTGCCTACTTACTGTCACTAAGGAATACAAAAGTGCAGCAACTTTTAAATTTCTTCACAAAAACCCCCAAATTCCTCTATTCATTGAATGTCTTGTTTCTCCTACTACCTGCCAAGAGGCAGGTAAAAAACAGCTGAGATCTGAAGTTTCAAGGCACCAGAAACTTAAGGAGGGTCTTGCTCCAAGACTGAGAGGGCTGTGTGAGCTCCCTGCTCCCACTGCCAGCTCCTGCCCCGCAGCATCCCAGCTCCTGTGCACAGACTCTGCTGGCTGATGCTGCTCCTGCTGATGCAATCACCCCAAAATACAGTGTGTGGCTTCCTCTTCAGGCAGTCAGGACTCAGCTCATTAATTAACAGCTGCAGCATCACTTCCAGCTGCCACTTCAGTCAAAGGTGAGTCTCTCCTAAGTCTTGCAGGGAAATGGGAGTGGGATTAGGAAGGACAAATTGTCAACCACCTTAACACCACTTGAAAAGGAAACTGCAAAAGAGTTAATGGTAACATACATGAAAAAATGTTATCTGCTTGTGGGTTTAGAAGTATCAGGTAACCCATGGAAGTTACCTGCTCTGAGAATCATGGAATCAGTAGGGTTGGAAAAGACCTGTAAGATCAAGTCCAACCATTAACCAGCACTGCCAAATCCACCATTAAACCATGTTCCTAGAGTGCCACATCTACATGTCTTTGGAACCCTTCCAGGCATGGTGATTTCTCTCCTTCCCTGGGTGGCCTGTTCCCATGTTGACCACCTTTTCAGTGAAAAGTTTATCTAAATTGGTGTTTGGTTGTTTGCAGGTTGCTGTGCATTCACAAGAAGCTAAGCAAAGGCAACGTGCAGAGGACCATGCCCCAAAGCAGTGTGGGTTTGTCAGTACTTTCCCAGCTAGGTATGAACTGTTCTGCTCACCCTGAGGCAAACAGGAGCTGAGTAACAGCAGCACTGCTGTCACCAAACGTGAGCTGAGCAGCTGCTGGGATGGCAGCACGAGCAAGGGCTGCTGCACAGGCAGCTTGGGCTGAGCAAACAACTCCCACCTTCCTGCAGTGGGCCAAGGCTTCCTCTGTGGGCTCTCACAGAGCTCCTTCCATCAGCACATCTGAAGCACCCATGGAACAAAAGCTCAATCTCCCACCAGCACTGGGGGAGCCGAGACACACTCAGGGCAAGCTGGCAGGGCACTGGCAGAGCTGAACACTGAAAGCTGCTCTTCCAGGCTGAAGTCAAGAGCACTGGACTGTGATGTACAGCTGCAGTGCTTGGCTGGCAGTATTTTTTACTATGTTTTTTTTTGTTAACGAGCCTGAAGACCTCTGGGTTTGCATTAAGGGCTACTCTGTGTGAGTACTTAAACACCAACACTCAATTAACAAAATATCTTAGTAAGAATGAACCTGTGCTAAATTTGTGCAGTGCCCAATCTTCAAAAAACATTTTTACCCTCTCATGATTTAAAAGTCATTCTCATGTGCATCCCATTGCACCACAACTCTCTGGATGTTAATGTTTCAATGCCTCTCCACTTGTGCATCCATTTTTCACATGGGGACACAGATGGCATGCTATAGCAAAGGATGGGAGAATATGCAGGGAAATAACATTCCCTAGATGTTAAGGGATAAATAATGCAGTGGAAAGAGACTCATTTAAAATAGAGTTGTTGGGGTTTATTTGATGTCAATGTGCCTCCAATGTACTCTAGTTGATATCAGCAAGAACCTTCTGTTTACTCTTATCATCTATATTTTTATTTAGATTTGGGCATTTTCACAGGGAGTAAAGAATGCACCCAAACAGAAAGGGAAAAAAGGTACCTGTGCAACATCCCAGATTTAGCATTTTGTAAATGCAGGTTTTTATCTCCACCATCTCAGAATTAACACTTAGAGCTTAGAGTCAGTTATTGAGAAGAGGTGGGAAGAAAAGTCTAATCTGCTGATTTATTAAAATATGTTAATGCTCTATAGTGTAAATCTTGAACAGGATGTGTGTGTGGGCAGCTGTTTGCATCTGCTCAATGCCCTATTTGTGACTGAATGGAGCAGCAAGGTAGGGCACTGGAGGGGAAGGGTGGGTATTTCACTCAAGTGACATACAAAAAGCTTACAGTGATAAAAAATTCAATGTTTTTGTTCAATTGGTCACTTTCAGTACATTCATATTGTGAGACAGTTTAAAATCACTCTTCATGCCCTGGTGACCACCACCTGGAACAGCAATGTGGATGTGACCCTTAAGTTTGGCTCAACTTGGAATTCTGAGGAGCTGTTAGGGATTTGCTTCTCCAAGGCAGATCGGCCACATACTGTCTGTGGGTTCCTTCTTCTATCAAAAAACAAGATTTAACACAATTCCCTCAGCTGCAGTAAGTTGGGGATGCCAAAACAAGATATTAGATGCTGTATATTACAGATTGACATAGGTAATCAATATGGCAGTGTATGTGGGAAAAAAACTCAAGACATAAATGCAATCATTCCACCCTACACATCTCTGCCAGGTTCTCTCAAGCCACATGGACTTAATATAGCATCACTGCACTGGATCACACTGGAAAAGTTTCCCTCCTGCCAGCAAAAAAAGCAGAGTTAAGGTGTTTCAGTTATTTTCTGTGAATTGCTTTTTTCAGCCAAAGATCAGATTTTACAGTTTTTGACCACAGCTTGAAACCCAGTAACAATGGTGATGTATCAGCTGGCAACTTCAGCTTCAGCTGTGGTTTGATTATCTTTGGGACATCTCAGCTGGGGACTGGTGGGACTCTGCATGACCTGCTTTTAAGGTCTTAAGAGGAAATTTAAGACAGAATCCTTTCCTTTGGGAACACTGACAAAGCAAAATAAATCTGATATGGTAGCATTTTTAGTTTTCCTGACATGTGCTTCCCTCAAGTTATCCAAAGGAATTAAATTCAAGAACATCAGTTTCAACTAAAAGTCATTTGCAAATCAGTATCAGAAATGCTCAGTGATGAATCAATAATATTTTTTGGTTTGGTCCAAGGACTTGATACTTCTTGCTTTGATGCTTCCCATTCAAAATGTTCTTGAGCACTTTTAAAAATTAAAACAAAACCAAACCAAACAACCCCCCCCCGAAAAAAACCAAAACTAACCAACCAACCAAAAAACCAACCAAAAGAGAAACCCCAAACCACAACTAAAAAAGCCTCAAGAATACAATTTTAGCTCCAAGTTCCAGTTGTGCATAAATGCACGAAAACATTGAAACTTGTTATAGTGAACAAGTTTTTGGTTGTTTTTTGTCTCAGCTCAGCTACTGATACCACTCGTTATGAAACAAATTATCATAATACAGGGTATTATGTAAATGAACTTCATTAATTGACCAAGGAATAGTTAATAAGCCCAGAAAACAAACTAGCCATTGGCAGAGAAGTAGGTGACGGAGAATTTAACAAGCTCAGAACATATTTTTTATTTTTGAATTCTTTTATTTTTCTCCTAACACTAGAGCTGACACTCAGTTGTGTTTCAGGATGCATTTACCCCCTCTCCCAGCAAGTGTCACCTAGAAAATGCTCAGCTGTCAGTCTCTGATTAGAAGCTTTCAAGCAGTGAATAGGAAGTGGGGCAGATGTTGCAGTAAGTCTCTTTAATTCCTGCACAAATCACTTCTCTGCAACCAACTTGCAGAAAGCTGCTGTTTTCACCTACAGCTGAGAAAAGTTCAAACCAGATTTTATTTCTAGAATGACCTTCAATATGGAATGTTCCATGAAACATTCCTTCTGCTCCATGAAAATTGCTCATTTTTGAAATATCTCCACTAGGTCTATCAGTGCTACAAAATTTAAGAGAGAGTATTCAGGGTCATGCTGTAACTGTCCAAATGTATGTCCAGAATGGAAAAATGTCTCTGTGACTTGAAATTGCAATTAAAGAGTCTGATCCTGCAGCACAGGCCGTTTCTTACCCATGCCAAAGAGATGACTTTAGCACCTTCCATTACATTTTATAATTTCTGATGGCAATGAAAACATAAGGGTACGAACCACTGTCTCACTTTCGCTTTTTCTGCCACATCAATCAACTCCCAGCAATGTCTTCCCCATGTAGTTTTCCACAAACTACTCTTAAATAAACTTAGGAGCTTAACAAAAATCTTTCCCTGTATAAATTAAATATTTCCATCTTCTGAGGTGTGTTTCTCAAAAAGATATTCTGAAAACCTCAACTATGTCTTGCAATACTTTACCAACACCTTTCTTATTTTTTCAGCAAGCTCTTTTAAAGTTGGACACAGTACAGTGTCCACCAAGTTAAGCTACCTCCTGAATACTCTCATGCTCCTACAGTCAGGATCCTATTTTCCCTGTTATCTATTGACTGACTAAGAATTCCCACCAAATGACTCTGGAAGCAATTCACTGGAGGAGGTATTTCACTGCATTCTGCACATGTAATTAACACCATCATATGACTGGGAGGGAAAGAGTTGTTTAATGAATTCAATAGTATTTATCATATTGTATTCACCAAATTAATATTAAATAAGACAGTACTGCATCTAGAATTTATTATTCTATTTTTGCTCTAAGCTTTAAGCCTTCTAACACAAAATAGAAATGGGTCTGGAAAGTAAACTAACAGATATTCAAGGCTGTGTTAATTGAGCTCCCTGCCTCCCTGTCACAGCCAGACAAAATGCTATTTACAGCCAGATGCTAAAAATTAATTGTGTCTGTGGCTGAATGAAAACCAGGAAGGAGCTTCAAATGCCAACAGGAGAACTGAGATACAGAGGTTATCCCGTTCATACGTCATATGGCAACAGCCTGGGAAATCTTGTGCATTTCCCACAAATAATCTAATTAAAATGAGAAGAGGGAAAGACATTTGTCAAAATATGTGTTGAAATTATGCAAATAAAAGAGAGAAAACAAACCTTTGTGCTTGCAGTCAGGGAAAAAGAAAAAAAAACAAAAAGCTGCCTATTTACAGCCACCTCCCCTGGCCTCAGATGCGCTGTGCAAGGACTGCTGCTGGCACAGCTCTCTTCAAACATTACACCCAAGATTAATATCCCTAATTGCAATGGTGTCCCTCCAACTGGAGAGGCAAACACCATCCCTGGAAGTGCTCAAGGCCAGGATACCCAGGGGGTTGAGCACCCTGGTCTGAATTTGGGTAGGCCACTGTTGAAACACTGGTAGGGAAGGAAGTGGCCGAGCTGGTAAGAGCACCTCAAACAGCAAAGAAGATAAATCCTGGTGTAGCACAAGGAATAGGAAAATTTCAATAGAGATACTTATCCTTTGTAGAGTAACTGTAAGATGCTCTATTGTAAATACAATTGTGGGTGGCATTAGCAACTGTACTCACCCAAACTGGGACACCTTAACCAACCAGAGGTCTTTATTTCTGGGAAAAAGATCCTATTCCCAAAAGCTTCACTATGAAAAGGTAGACAGCATCTAGTAATCTTAGTTAGCTCTTGGATGGCCTTTAAAGATCACATGAAATAATGAAGCAACCCTGCCTGTGTGTTTCTCTTTGTGTTTTCTCCCAAGCCAGACCTACAAAATCTTTTTACCGTTGTGAGTAACAATGTACAACTCAAAACAACTTCTGCTTAGATTCTTACACAGTTCTTCTGAAGCATGAGCTGGACTGAAAAGATGGCCAAGCACTGAACAAGGTCCCTCTGCAAGTGGTCATAGCCCAAAGCCTGCCAGTGTTCAAAAAGCATTTGGACAACACTCTTAGATACTTAGTTTAACATTTATGTTCACCTGTGTGGAGTCAGAAGTTTGTTTTGATGACCTTTCTGAGTATCTTCCCACTCACGGTTCTCCACAGTGGAAGGTGTCCCTGTCTATGGCAGAGGGGTTGGAACCAGGTGATCTTTAAGGTCACTTCCAACCCAAACTATTCTGTGATTCTATTAAACCCTCCAAGGCTGTCAAATATTTGCTCAGGTGTCTGATCTGCAGGTAGGAAATGTTCATTATCAAGCAAAGAACATCCACTGGAGCACTACAGGATGGAGCAGCTTTAACCACCCCCTTCACACAGACAAATTGGGTGTGATTTAGGAATAAGTTAACCCTCCCTCCCCACCTCTCCCACCCCCATCCTGCCCCAGACTGCAGCCTGCAGTGACAGCCCTTTGCTCAGCTGAGCAGTCTGCTAGAAAATTGTTGACTGGGAAAACAGAAGAAAGTCAGCTGGCTAAGTGATTGCATAAAAGAATGATTAATGACAACATTTGAGCTATTTTCTTGCAAATGAGGTTATTGGGAAGGACACATCGAAATTAACTTTCTTCACTTACTTACTCCATCTTCAGGGATTGATTATAGCTCTGGAAAGGAGATAAAAGCTGTGAAAACTTATAGATTATGTTAAATGAGTGGCCACAAGTCCAAGCCACATACTATGATTGGAGCTCTCAAGTTGCATGATAGGTTAAAAATCAAGGTGAAGGGTAAATATTCTAAAGACACAGCTAGGAAGTGCTGGACTGTTGCTCCCAAGGCAATATTGTAGGGAATATGCCCCAGAGCATGATTCTCTGGGCTAACAGGGCAATCTGGGAACTGTCACTGGCAGCAGGAGTTTAACCAAGAGTAGCAGAGGCAGCAACAGCAAAGGATGCACCAGTGTGGACCTCAAGCAAGAGCTGCATCACTCAAACTGAGCCCAGAAGGGACTGTGAGGGGTATGTGCACCATCACAGCATTGCCATGCTGGGACAGGTCTCATCTGTGCCTCAGTTCTGAGGGAAGGAGCAGAAAATGGAACACTGCAGACCTTTACAGGTCAAACACAGAGCACAGGGCTCACACAACTGCTTCCTCCTCTCCAAAGGATGCCTGCACCTCACACCCTTGCAGTGTGTGGGTATGATCTCTCTCGTGTCCCCAAATATCACAGAACAAGCTGAAGTGCTTTGCCAATCTGCCACCTGTCCCCAGCATGCAGGGGAAAGGGCCTCAAGAGCAGTGTGCTGGAAGCAGGAGAGAAGCATGGCACATGGCAAGATGGCCAGGAGGTGCCTCCAAGGTGCAGCATTTCCCCAGTTCCCCCAGTTCAGCAACATCACCCAGTGATATCTGAGTGCTGCTGACACCTCCACCCATCATCTGTCTGGATATGGGTCTCACCCAGGGACCCCTGCAACACCATCCCCTGAAAAAGAAAATCCACCAGAGGTCAGACCCCCAAAGTGCACAGGGGAGAGGAAAATTCAGACTTATTGTGAAGGGCCTGAAAGGGAGGTGGGAGAATACCAAGAGGACAGAGACCCAGGGGACCCAGCCATGGTCATCAATGAGCACTGATATTATCAATGCACAGCAGGACTGTTTGTGAATGCAGGAATGACTCAGCCAGTGCCACAGTCAGCAGAGACTGTGCAGCTGATATATCCTTTGCATAGGAGATAAAAGCTTAGAAAATAAGTCTACAGACCTAATGACAAAGGCAAAATTCAATGCAGACTCTGACTGAAAGTGCAGAAAGCATCCAGAAGAAATTTTGTCATTTGATGGATGCAAAAAAATAATAATCCACCTATTTTTAAACCATGTTCAGAGAGATTTAAAGGATTTGGAAGAGGAGAGCAGATAGAACACATATCTAGGATTGACCAACTGAAAAAATCAGGAAGTCTGGCCTATACTTTGACTACTTGGACAAGAGACTACAAGGGATTATTTTATTCTGAAACGGGAACTATGTATACCAATAGTGATTTTAAAGTCACATTGAAACAAATTCAAAAGTATGAACCTGCATCCTTCTGTGGACAAAGGAGTAACAGGAAGTGTTAGATCAGGATAAAAACATTACTGAGTCAGACAATTGTCAGTTTTATTGACAGATGAGCCAGGAAAATACGAGGTCCTAGAAGGAGCACTGACACTGTCACTATCTAAAATAGCATCAGAACCTGAAATCTTCCATCAGCTTCCATCTAATCCCTGCTCAAAAGTCTTTAACCCAATGCAGTCCAACTGAAATAAGTGCTTAATCCCAGGCTGCATATTCAAGTCCAAATGTTCAAAAGCATCTCTTTAACTAACAAATTAATGTCTGACACTTGTGCTATTTGGATTCCATGTCTCTTTTAAGAAGCCACCCAAGATCAGCAAGACTTAAAGATCTCCTTTAGAAAAAGGAGAAAAAGTCCTTTAGACTTAAAGAACCTTTGTGGGCTGGATCTAGACATGTTATATGCATTGAAGAGTTTTGCTAACCTAAATCTTTAATCTCCTTGTAATTTGCTACCCACCTCAGGACTGGAGACAATAATGTCTTCTTTCCCCCAATTGTCTGTCTTGTTAATTGTACTTTCTTTGTCTGTAAAGCCTTTAGTTGTGAGGACAGAAAATACCCTAGAGCAAGAATTGTATCTCCTTATCTGTTTTAATAATGCATAACAAAAGATTGGTAATAACCTAATAAAAAAAGCAAGATCAAACAAAAAAATATTCTCTAACAAAATTAAACCATTCTCAAATGTACACTCCCTGTTCCTCAAAACATCAAAACAAAATGCTTTTGAAAATAACATATTCAATCTTCCCAGCAACTATTGTATCTTTTGTTCTCAATAGCAAGAGTTGGCATATGTGTTTTGTTATTGAATAGGAAAGAAGCTCTAAGATACTAGCCATGTTTATCTTCCCAGTAAATTAGAATCCTCAAATCTACTCCTTCTCCTCTGTGAACAGGCAGGAAATGTATCTCATCAGAATGTGCTACTCCTGTAAGAAGAAACAGCTCTTAAAAAAAACATGAGAAGTCCACATGAATTCTGCAACATACCTGTTGGCAATGCTGACTCATGATGCATTCAAGCCTGTACATAGCATTTAATATGTAACATTCAAGGTACAAAAGTCAGCACTGAATAAAAGTGAAAAATGGAAAATCTGACTGAAAGTTGAATTCAGATATTCTTCTCAAATTGTATCCAGAATAATATCCCCTAGAAGAATTTCTGTATCTTAGTCCCAGCATAGGGGATTGAATCTTCTTTCTTTTCAGTAATACATTTCTCTAGGAGATTAACCTCTGGATTAACTTTGATTCATATCCAGAAGGTCCTGGTTCTCCTTCAGGCAGCCATCAGCTCAGATAACCCTCCTTGGGCCAGACACTGAGCCATTGTGACCATCCCAGTGAGGTGTGGGCCACCAGTCTGGGTCCAAGCACTCTTCTTGTGCTTGTCCATATCTGCCCCCCTTTCCCTTGCCTGATTCCCATCTTCCCACCTTCAAGGAACGCTCTTTTCCTGTAACTCACACCAGCAATGTTGGGCCACGATGAATGAAAAACTATCATGTCCTCACATAAGTTGGATGATTTCTCTTTTAAAGTTAAAACAAAATGGGGTGCTTTTTGGAAGCTCACTGTTGAGTATTTCTAGACATAGTATAGGGAATTTTGCCACCTCCCTCATAATTGCAGCTTCATGGCTCCCAGTGGTTTTGGGCAAAGCCCTTTTTCAGCCTCAAGCCATTTTCACACCAGGTCTCTGCTTTGAAGGTACTTGTCTCTGGGATAAAGCTTTTATCCCTGGAATGAGGAGTAAGCCTGATTTTTTCTCTGGTATTTTGTAAGTCTGCAAATGTTCCTGAAATCTACTGCCCTTTTCAGTCCAGGAGCACTGGCAGGGCTAAACCCTGAGTCCTTGCACTGGTGGAGACGTGGTCTTAAAGTTTCCTACCTAAGACTAATTTTGACTTAGATTTCATTGTTTCCCAATGAAAATACACCATTTCCTGACACTCAATGTCAAACTGAGTCAGGCATCAGAGTCATCATTGCTCTACTTAATGCCTCCCACCCAGGATGTTAATTACTCAAGCTATGGAAGAAGAAGAAAACTGGGGCAGAAAGACTGAGATGTTCAGAGGCTGTTGTTCTTTTCCCAAAACCTGCAGATGAGGCATCTATAATCCTTTTCCCCAGTTTCCAACTGCAGCCTGCACTAACAGCTCAAAACCACTGTACCAGCAATTCAGACACCTCATTTCCATTTCTAGGACTAACCTACAACAGCTGGTGTCCTCAGAGGTGGTGCTTGCCAGAATACAAAGCCTAAAAAATCCACTTCCACTCCTACCTGCATCAGATGAGCTTCAAAGGACCCAAGGAAAATAATTTTCTCTTTCTGTTAACACATTATTCTCCTTGGAAAAGCACTTCCAGAAACCTTGCAAAGGAGGCTTATACAAGAGCTAGAAATTATTATTATCATTATTATTACTAGTACTACTACAATTCCTCCAGACAGGCTTCACAGCAGTGCACAATATAGCACTGAGCAGTCACTGAGCAGTCAAAAAGAGGTTTTGCACCAAGAAGTATCTTTAAAGCAAGCTTAGTGATGAATCACTTAACCGTCACATTTTGCTTTACCATTGCGTGATTGCACGTAGCATAAAGATATTAATTAATTCCCACACCAGCAGGGGGGGAGCAACTGCCGGTTCAGCTCAACCTTAGGTCTCCACAGTTACAGCATCTCATCTCCCACAGAAGAGTTCAGAGGAAGGTATCAGAAATCTCACAGCTACCCAGAACAGAGGAATCCAACCTAAAGGAAATTCTTGTTCTAACCTCACATTATTTAGAAGCTAAAGCTAAAATGATAAGGCATTGTTCATGACCCAAGGCAGACAGGCAGCACCTTGTAATTCTGACAGCTAAAGGAGAACAGGATGCTTAATTATTTGCCAAAGACATTAGGGCCATGTTTGCACTGAGGAAACTCCCTACAATGTGACCACATTAGTGAAAAATCCATAATGCAGTCATCTGCATTGGCTCGAGGCAGGGCTTAAACTGCTGTAAACCCCACTAGAGTCTATTTTCAGATTAAAAGATATCATCTGCACATGCAAAGTGCCTTAGGGGCAGCACAAGTGACAGACCCCAGTACCAACCACACCAGACCAGTCCTGCCCTTGATCAGCCAGAAACAGCAAAACCCAGGACTGAGTGTGTGACATTTTGATTCAGCTGAAGCTCGTGTTGTGCTACAGCCTACGGTAAAAGCAAACCCCTCCTATGGGGAGAGCGTTCCCTGTCCTACTGCTCCTGCCCTCTCTGCTGTGCAGCATTGCAGCAGCGAGCAACAGGCTGGGCTGGGTCACAGGGAAACCCCTCTGCTCTCCTCACAGGTTCACGGCTGCCCATGACAAGCAGATGTATCTTTAGCTTTGGCTCACAGATGTTTGTGAAGCTGTCTGAATAATTCATCTTAAAGAGCTCGTGCCAGCCTTTCCAAGGGCATGCTCCATGGAGAGCTGTCAGCCAGGAGTCCCCACAGCGCATCACGCTTGTATGGAAAACGTGCATGGAGACTAAGGCAGCTCGTCATGCTGCACCACAAACTGCAGGCAGAATGAATAAATTCAAATGCCTGACACAGACCGTTGTCTCATTTTGCTCCTGCTGTCTGCAGTGCTGCTGCTGGGCTGTTATTTGCACAACAAACCCAGCCCTGATCTGCTCAATGCGCAGGAATCGATACTGCTCTTTGGCAGGCTCTGCAGTTATGCACTGTAATGAAAGCTAAAAGGGGCTTCCCTGGGAGAGAGAAAACTATTCTATCACCATTAGGAGCTCACTGATTATATGACAATAATTTCTTCACCAAGTCTGTAAATGCATGACAACACAAGAAGGCACTAAACTGCATGTAAAGATTTCAAATGACAGAAAATCTTCCTCACTCTTACTAAGCCCCAGAAAATTCCTCTGCCCTCTCCATGGCATGCTACAAAGCCACTACCAGCAGATCCCAGAAAGAAAAACAGTTTATTGGACAGCAATTTCTTTTCAAAGCAAAAAAAAAAAAAAAGTGAAGATGTTGAATTAACTGATGAAGACATTGCCTCCAAGCTGACCAAAACCTGGACAAGGCTCACAGAAGAACAAAATCCCACCAGTAAACTCAGGGGGTTGATTTTGAAACATTTAGCTGCAGCTCCACTTTCCTTTGTGGAGGTTTTTCCTGCCTCATCCCAGGCAGTCCATTCTCATGCACACATTGCCTGCACGGCTACGTGGCAGGGAAACCCCCATCTGCTCCCCCTGGATTTACACTCAGCCGTGACAAATGGCTTCAGCTTCAACTTTCTGCTAGGAGATGCATATAGAAAATGAGGTCACAAAGGCTCATTTTAAATAATTCATCGTGAAAAATTCTCCCTGTCTTTTCTAAGCCTGTGCAGCCAAGAGGAACCACCAGCTCTCTGGAAGCAGAAGAGCTGATCTGTGTGTTTGCTCTGCTGCCTGTGGCTCTGCTCTATCTGAGGGGCGGCAAAGGCGGCACCACAGCAGGGCTGTGGGAGTGAGGAGATCTGGATTACTCTGTTCCAAGCACCAACTGTCTCTGTGTGTCAGCCTGGGAGAGTGAGAAGCATCCATTGGGAGATCAGAAGGGACAGGGTTGGTGCCAGAAAATCTCCTCAGTGAAATCCCTGATCCAGAGGACATGAGAGACCAGGCTGATTGATAGTAATGGGGGGACTGTTAGGATTATCTGCCCTGATTTTGGGGTGTAACGCAAAAATTAACAGACAAATTTTCTGGAATCCAGTCAGTTATTTTTGGTTGAGTGAAAGAGATATTTGCAGTGAAAAGACTTGCTGGCAGGCAGCATTTGGGCACATCTCCTTGGTTCATCTGTACTAATAGCTAATCACTCACACTTTGCATGCACAGCCTTTTCCTTCAGTCCAAACAGTGTTGACATGACTTTGCCTCTCCCTGTGTTCAAGAGCCTCATTCCCCACATCTATCCAGTTTTAATGCAGTACAGTTCTTCTCCCTTGACTGGGGGAGATGGCACCTACTGTTGAAAAGCAGAAGAAAAGTCTTCAATCAAAGAAAAAACCCCAAACAAACAAAAACACCAAACAAAACAAAACAAAACAAACAAAACAAACAAAAAACAACAACAACAACAACAAAACCACAAACAAACAAACAAACAAACAAAACCTAAGACAAATCAAACCAAACCAAACAAGAAAAAAGAAAACAAACAAACAAACCACATAACCCCTCCACTTTTAATGCAAAATGGTAAAAGACAGAGGAAATCCTCATAAAAGGATGTGCTGGCCTGGGAAACACTGGGGCCATAAAATCAAGTGTCTGTAATCTACAGCAAAGATGCTGTTCTGGTTTCTTGGCTATTTCTGTAGGCTCACTCTCCTTCCAGCTCTGCTTCTCTTTCCAGAGGGACTGATTGACTCTCATTTTTTCTCAGGCTCCACACACTTTTACAAGCATCTTACATGACACAACAACCTAATTTCAGTTTATTTGTCCAAGCAAATGGTATGTCTGCAGTTTGGTACTTGGCAGCTCTAAACTGGGCAATTGTTTTGGTATCAGCTAGTAAGTTATTGGTGTCCATAGGGAACATGCAAAGGCTCGTTCCAAAGTGCCAGCAGCTGCCAGGGTCTCATTACCTTCAGAAACACTCCACATCTTTGTGTCAGTCTCTTATAATTAAACCATTGACTGCATTACTAATCTGCTTGTAATGAATTTTAATACATTTTTGTGCTTTAATTTCTGCCTATATCAGCTTATTTTAAATACCAAGACAGGTGAGTCTTAAATAATAAAAAATGGTGGGTTTCTAATTAACAGATAGATTTCATTATTTTGAGAACCACCTCTTGATCAGTTTTTGCCTAGGACAACATTTTGGAGACCCAGACCTAGAACATACTGATTACAACACTGTGCTTAATTTTAAACCTACATGTATGTCTGAAGAGGTCTGCTCATGCATCTTGAGAGAAATCCTCTGGAAAGTGAGATGATGTGGAGAGGAACTGTTTAAAATGGCAGGTAGCAGTAGGACAACAAGCGGGAACGGCCTCAAACGGAAAGAAAGGAGATTTAGATTACAGATATTAGGAAGGAATTCTTTACTGTGAGGGTGGTGAGGCACAGATTGCCCAGAGAAGCTCTGGCTGCCCCATCCCTGGAAGTGTCCCAGGCTAGGTTGGACAGGGCTTGGAGCAACCTGGTCTAGTGGAGGGGGCCCCTGCCCATGGCAGGGAGGCTGGAACCAGGTAATTTTTAAGGTCCCTTCCAACACCTATCTTTCTGTGATTCCATGATTTGATGCTTTTAAACTGTTAAAACTGAGAGAAGGCAATGCACACATTGAGTGTTTTACAGAGCTGGCATTCAAACACTAATAGCAACAAGCACATAGACTTCTCCTGGGGGACACAGGGGGCTGTAGCCATCTTTTTAATGAATCCAAAATAAACATTTCCTGTAGAAGGTTGTTTTGCAAATGACTTACAAGATAAGAAAAGTAGAATCAGAAAATTTATTCCAAGCATAAATATTAGAAGAAAAAAATGTGGAATCTCAACTTTGCCCAGCATTCCAAAACATTCCCCTACACAGTGTATAGGTTAATTTAGTTACCAGATAGTGAGTGGGATCAGTACAATCCAAAACAGGAGCTGGACAGGCAAAGGTACTACCAGTCCTGCACTGAACATCATCAGATGAGGTGGGAATGGACATTAGAAACAGCCTCATTAGTGTTTATACTTTGGGAATTGGAGCCTGGTCTTTGAGGGCAGGGAACATTCCCAGTGCCATTCATTTCTGTAGCAGCTCAAGAAATTTAACACCCTCTTTGAGGAACGAGGCTGTGCATGAGATTGGGCTTTTGTATGAAACTGAGAGCAAAAGAAGGAGGAAGGTAAAATAATGCTATAATGATGGCCACCCAATAGGCTTTATTTACTCTCCTGGAACTATGTAAATACCAGCCTGCAGTCAGCTAAATGCACTGCCTGTTTAAGCAGTTTTATAAGCATGAAATTTACTCAGCTGTACCCATAACCTAATAGACCAATTATTGATAAGAACACACTGTCTATGCCAGGATTTAGAGCTAAACATAGGTTTTCTTAGAAATGCATCAAGAAATTAAAAAGCCATGTGGTCATTATTGTTAATAGCATGAAGGCAGTGCCTAAAGACATCAGCTAGGAACAGAAACAAGTATGCCAGGAGCTGTATGAAGAGGACAGGGCAGTGTACACCAGAACAAACTGAGAATATCAGGAGAGGCATAAAAATATGGGGAAGGAACAGCAGGTAGCAGGAGAGCTGCAAGGAGAGATGAGTCATCCAAGGGTCATGAATTGTCTGTGTCTGGGTTTCCCTATGGGTTAAACAGAGGGTGTGGAAGTTACTGGGAAGGCAAAGGAGAGGCCAGATGATAGAGAGGCAATGATGAGTTAGAAAAGACCAGGAGAAAGGAAATAGCATTACTGGCAAATAGGAAGATTGCAGGAAACTGTTAGTGGAACAGTCAGGAGCTGTGATAAGGACAATCCATGTTCCAGCACAGAAAGCCCTGGGGAACACACAGGCATGCAGAGATCAGAAGGCCGTCTTGGCAACATCTCACCAGCCCACAGACTGGGTGTCCTGGGAGCCTGGGGAGGGTCTGCACAGATTCACTTCTGTTCAGATCCCCCAGGCTCTCACACACTCCCAGGTGCTTCACTCCTGTTGCCTTTTTTGAGCTCTCCAAGTGTCTGAGCCTGGTAACACTTCTGCTTACTTAGCAGTTGCTTTTCCTCCCTCAGCTGTCACACTCCTTTTGTGCCTTCCCAAGGGTGCTTTCCTCAGCTTTCCTTATGTCCTTTCTGTTTTCTTCAGGGAGTCTTAAATCTCTCTGGCACAGCTTCTCTTCTCATCAGGGAGAGGTGGGAAGTTCATCACAAGTTGCATGTTGCCTTCTGCTCGTGGCAGAACTGCAGGATAAGCTGTGTATCTGCTTGTGCCTGCAACGAAAATCTCCTCTCTTCACCAGCATCTCAAACCCCAAATGGACATTGGGGAAGAAAAATTATCAACCTGCCTTAAATAACTTGTTAAAGTGTGTAAGTGCTGGACCTTGAGGAGGTCACTTTGTTTCTTCAGCTTTGCCAGTGCTGCTCTGCAGCAGCAAACTTAATCTAGATTTGCTGCCTGTCCACAGGTTGCACACACTGCTGGGTCACCACCTGGTGCTCCTGGAGGATGAAATGTAAGTTCACTCTCCTCAAATGAACCACAGGAGCAGTTTCCTGGCTGAGGCACAAGCCTGGTGCTCAGCTCCTGTTCCAGAAGAAGCATCTGTCCTGTCCATCTTTACAGCATTGTCCCTTGATTGATTTTGGGCAAAGACAAAGGCTCCCTAAATTACTCAGAGATTTCTCTGCCACAGGGTTGCTGGGATTTGAGCACAGGCTAAAATGAGGGTTAGCTTAGGCTGAAGGTGCAGGCAATGAGAACTTGGGTACAGCACATTGACTGAGCCACTGTCTCTGCTCTGCCACCAGCAAAATGAGCCTGGATTTATCACTGATCTTTCCCTCTTTGTCTTAACTGGGGCAGAGTTGGGGGGTTTTTTGACACAAGGGTGGGTGTAGCTATTGCAGCACCAGCTTCAGCCTAAGTTACAGGATCCACTCCAGAACCTTCTACATCAGGGAGCAGCTTCCCAGACAACTCCTGGCTTGTATCATCTCTCAGCTCCCATTTGGGGACAAATATCAATCTCAAATGACCTTCAGGGAACACAAACAAGGGTGACTAATTGTCATTTTAAGGGAGTCCTAATATACAAAGCACTAGGCAAATCATTATTCTTGCTGATCATCATGTGTTGTATGAATGCATTTGTTTAAATTATTCATTTGCATATGCATTAATCCACATTATGTATGAAGAAGCAGTACTTGCAGAGACAAATTGAGCATGCAATACAATGGCTAAATTGTTTAAATAACATGAATGTTTATCATTTAGTTCCCTGTGTGAAATACTGGGCTGTTAATAATTAGTTTCCTACCTCCAAAAGAGCATGCATGTTAATTAATTAATAGTTGCAAAGTACTTTGAAGTTGCAAAGCACCATAAGAAAGCTGTCCATTATTATGTATAGTAAATGTAATTCTAAATGAAATAATTTGCTTATTTTAAATTATTTTCCTCCCCAAATCCCCTAGAATCCCTTATCCATAATATTAATTAGCATCTACAAATAAATACGTGTGTTTAAACATTAATTTGGAGTTTCAGGAGCAGAACTGCTTTTCCACCCCTGGTGTGCCTGGATAAGACAGAGTGGCATGAGCAAGTACACACACAAATATAGTTGTGTGAGCTGTGTACCACAGACAGGGCAAAGCAAGCATTGTACAAGAGCAGAGACTCCAGGGTCAAACTGTGCCGATGTGGAACAGGAGACCTGGGTGTGACTGGAAGCCCTGGGGTGAATTTCTGTGTGACTCTGGACATGTCTCCTGACCTGCAGATGGGGATTCATCAGACAACTCCCTCAGGCACAGCCCTAAGCAGAGGGGTTGCACAGCACAGCAGCTGGAGTGCCTGGGCTGTCAGCAGAGCTGATGCTGTGGCAGAGTCACCCAGCCCAGCCTCCCCTGCACCTGATGAGAAGCTGCTCTGAGGTGTCAGTCTCTCTCCTGACATGTGCTCCTGAAGCTGTCAACAAGACACCAAGTCTGGAGCTCCATCTCTCCTGTTTTCCCCAAAGTCTCCAGATGTTTCAGAAAATGCATCTGAAGCTTAATCTTATTCATGTGCCAGCTTTTATCTTTGGACTCCAGGCCTCAAAAGCTCATGGTGTCCAATCCTTTAGTGGTTTGCTGTTGCCTCAAGGAAGTGTGTCACCTTCAAATGAATGAATGTTCACCTAACACGTGAGAAATTATGTCAAATGTGGAGAGTCACACAGGCTACCAAGAGTGAAATAACTCAGCAGGCCCTCCAGTACCTGCAGTAGCTCCAATTTGCTGCTGCAGGAACACCCAGCAAAGAAAACAAGCACCACCACAATGCTGCTGAGATGCCTGAAAGAGGTGTTTGATGTTCAGGACGCTGAAAAAAAGAGTTTCAGATTGGAAGTTTATGGGGTTCCTCTTCTCAGGATTTCCCAGGCATTGGAAAGAGCTAAAGAGCCATGTGCTGCCATGAGAAATAGGCACCTCAAATCTTTTGAAACCTGGGATGAAAGTCTTTCAGCCTGCTGAGCTTCACCTGGGGAATGGGAGAAGGCTGTTACCCCACTGAATCCAGAAGCAGCTGCAGCCCCTACCTTTAGTGCTCTGATATTTCCCAGGTGGAACACAGTAACAGGGTAGGAGTAAACTCTCCTAAATATGTTATCAGCTTCCTGAGAGACAACAAACAAGACACTTTGGATCACAATTTCACTGACTCAGGAGAACTGGATACTACCTGATTGCAGTTTCTATATCTCACTGGAGAATTAAGAAACCTGATCTATGGGCTTCATATTCTTTACAGGTGACCTCACTCAAGATCCCTTTTTTGAACAAGTGCAAACAACAATTGAACTTCCCCAAACATTCTAAAAATAACAGGTAATTTCTTGGAAGAGTGAGTTTGCTACCTAGCATAGTGTAACATAATACTAGACCTCATTTTGATGACAAAGAAAAATCAATTATGACCTAAAAATGAGTGGTTGCTTTGATACAGAAGTTTATGGTGATAATCTGTTTACATTTATTGTGTGCAAACAGAAAACACCAGTGACCAGCGTATAAGAATTTTTGAAAGGGCTAATGTTGGCCAAGCTAGTGAGATTGTCAGCATCACTGACAGGGACAGAAGTTTAAAGGAAGAAATCCTAAAAGAAGACTGTAGGGGCAACTGTTTTTGAATTTCCTGTTGGAGGCCCCAAAAGCCAGAAACCCCTAGTCATGTCAGTGCTCTACTGGGGAAAAAAAAATCTTCTTAAATATTGGAAGAGGATATGGAAATGGCAGTAAAGGCATTAATTTTTATATATTTGCAGAGTCAGGAAGAAACTGGAAAGGAAATGGTAATTATAATTTACAAAACATTTGACTGATAATAAGGAAATGAAGGGAACAATTAAATGACAAATACAGATAGAAATAATTATAGTAATTTTTTTCAACATGAGCTATTGCTACAGGCACACAGAAAAACTGTTCTTAGGCAAGTAGAAAAAGTAAAAATTTTCAGAGGATAGATATTTTTGCCTGTATATCAAACTGAGCAGGAATTTTATACAGAGGGTGGAACAGAAAGATTGCCATCTGTCATGAAAAGGGGATGTGAGGTAGCATTTGCTAAAATTAAACATTTTTTAAAAACAACAGACACATATATTGCACCAAAAGCCTTTAAGGGATGAGGAACTCCTGGTAAAGTTAATTTCAATAAAACTTGGGAAACAAAATTTCAAATGACTGCAGGATTATCAACACCATTTAAATACTCAGAAGTATAAAAGGGATGAACTAGAGAATGACAAACTAACCAAGATGCTGCTGATCCTGTGTAAATAATAGAAAGCTGAATTCTAGACTGTATTACAGAAATTTTGAGGAAAATATAATTGAAACTTACAGCACGATCTCACTTTGGTTTTTAAAGCCATCCCTTTTTTGTATTAAAGAACAATTGATCAATTAATTAATGTGTTTGTATTTAAAAACATGTGAATTAGTACCCCACATTTTGACTTTAAAATCTTTCAGTAACAAACAGAGAATGGGTTAGCACAGGGTTACTGACAGGACTCAGCAGACAGATGTCAATGAGAGATATCTTTTAGAAGGTGTTCCCAAGAACTGCTCCTTGGTTTAGCACTTTGGTCACTGACAGATTGCTTTTACTGGGGAAGTGTGAAGTGATGCACAGGGCAGGAGGTAGAAAGTAAGGAGAATAAGTCACTACTACAAATTACATCACCTACCACAGCTAAAAAGTCAACCATTAACCCAAAAAAGGTGATTCAGATGGAAAATTTTCATGGATTATGGTCATGACATGAATTCTAGCTGCAGTAAAAAGGCATTGTGTGATTTATAGGAGAGATATCAAACTAAAGTGAGTAGAGAGACAAATGTGAGGAGAAATGGGTTCCAAATAGACATGGAGGAAAACTGTACAGCAGAAAAGGTAATGAAATAGAGTTGGATGATCTAAAGCATTATTCACTCAACATGATTTCTGACTTTTAGGAAGAGATTGGACAAATACCTTTCACAAATGACTGAGATATGTTGGTGTGCCTTGGTTTTTATTTTAGCAGTGGACAAGATGACCAGCTAAGGTCCCACCCAATCGTACATTTTGAGGTTATACTGAATTTGGCATGTCTATCTAGATATCTACTCCTGGTGTTCAGAAGAACATTAAAAGAATGGGAGGAGTTCAAGAAAGTGCTTCAAAAATATAAAACACTTAGAGGTTTCAAAAAGTCTTCCTCACAAAGTCCTCCTTCCTCCCTTAAAAAGTAGAAAAATTACCCTCCAAGCTAGTTTAATAAAACTGGACTCCACAGGAGAGAAAAGGTTACTTTTTATATGTTTTTTTTTCCCAGCCCCATATTACTACAGTGGCTTTTTAATGTTCTCAAACTCCATATGACATCTAGTGAAGCTCATTAATAACACAAGATAATAATCCACTGGATTCTAATGAAATTTTAGAAGCTATTAAAAAAAAAAAAAAACCCCAAAGATTAAAATATCCTGGATGCCTATTAGTTACTTGTGGGTTTTTCCTCCTCCTTCTCCATTAAATCATTGGCCCCAAACTTAACACAAAGGGGCCAGTCAATCACAACCATTTTTATCTGCTGTCTTTGTCATCATGTATCTGCACAGCTCTAAAAACAAAAGCTGTACAAGACAGCATCAGATGCTCCCCCTTTGTGCACTGCTCCAATCACCTGTCGCACTGCTCTTGTTAAATCTTTGATGGGAGTCTTCAGCATCCCTGCAAAATAATTTATGCATTTTCCCCACCTCTGCAACTACCTTGTGACAAGAACCAGAAGTCACAGTGGAGGCTGCAATTAATGCATTTCCTCCATCTGAAACCAGTGCTGTAAAACCAGGGCCCAGCCTTGTCACAAACATCCAGTGACTTTGTCTCTACTGACAGAGCAGCTCAGTTGTAACCTGGATTGCTCTGACCATGAATCAAGAGTGAAGCTGAGTCACACCTGAGCCTGTGTCTGCAGTTAATTTAGTGGTTTATGGTAAAGAAATTCTATAAATGTGACATCTGTGCAAAGATAATCTGTTTGACTGATCCCTTCCTAATGCTGGGGCTTAGCTTCACTGAACAATCCCATGCATTGAATCCTTCAGATGTGAAGCTAAATCAAAACTAAAAAGTTAATTTGTCCTATTAAGGTTATCACTTAGGTGAAATACTAATCTGTTCTAAAGAATATGGAAAAGTGGAAATCAAGGACAGACTTACCTAAGGAGGAGATGTGAAAAGAAATGGATTAAGCAAAGAGCAAAACATCACCAGAATTATAACTGGAGCATCTTTAAACAGTTTGAAGGAATTCATAAGAGAAATGTTGGGAATTCATAAGGAGCTCAAATGGAACTGCTAATCAGAGAGGCAAAGTCACTGGCAGTGCCTCAGGGGATCAATGTTGCTGCCTGTTTTTGTAGAGCAGCTGAGCCAAGACTTGTGGGCTTTGCTGCAGATGCAGGGGAGGTGTCAGGGAGGCACTGGCCACCAAGGGACTCTCTAGTGCCACTGGCTCTGCTTCCCAGTACTCAGAAAACAGAGCTAGACACATCTCAGGAGCTTCCAGCAGCTGGGCTCCAACTCATGCCAGAGCCTCCTCCATAATAACAATAATAGCCTTGACATTTCCAATATTCTAAAATATAAAGTAAGAGAAAAAGCAATATGCATTTTTTTTAGGCACTCTTCTTGCCTATATTATTTTTCCTGTAATAAATCATAAGGGTACAAAAAGAACCCAAGCTTAAATATTTTCAAGAAACCTTTAAGAGAAGTATATCCAGTATCAAGGTTTCTCATGCTTATAAATATTACAAAATATTATAAAACAAGGTCGCAAAAATTGTGAAGAAATTCCAAAAAAGGACCACAAGGTTGTTTTTAGGGTATTTTTCCTCTTAGATCGGCATGTTATCTTTTCAGTAAGCTGTTAAGATAGAAGATGACTATTCCCTTTAATTATGCTGGGAAAGTGAGGAATGGGGGAAGCAGAAGAGCTGTTTGAACTAAAAACCAGCATTGGCAAAAGACAGAAATGAACATACACAGGCTGTGCATAAATATAGATATGGATTTGAAAGGTTTTGAGCCACTAAAATAGCAAAAGCCTTGAACAGTCTTCAAATAGCAGCCGTGGGAGCAGAGCAGCGGGATCCGTGTACCCGGCAGTGATGTGCAGATGTGCCCAGGCTCTCTGAGCACTGTTCACTCTTGGGAACTGCCTGGCTACAGAAACACAGGCCTCAGTTTGGGTTAATTTGCTGAGTATTCCAGCCTTTTTGCTTCCTTCTCAGCCTCCTTCGTGGCCCCAGTGGAAGCTGCTACTGACACCTGAGCTCATCATTCAAAACTGGTGCTACTCCAGGTGTGCACTGCAGTCCTGCTCTGAGCCCAGCATGGACAGACTCTAATTAGCCTTCACAAAGACTTTATTCACTTAAGGAAAAGACCACATTTTGTTCCTGCCTCAGACAGAAGAGAACAGAACTCAGTCATGCAAACATTTCCTTCCTGTCCTGGATTCCCCTATAGGTGCTTCCTTCTTTTCAGAGAAACAAATTTAAATCTCCTGCCTCCAAATACTTCTGTCCTTAGCTTGCCAAGGGAGTCTGAGAGCTACAAAGTGTCTCCTGATTTCCAGGCAGAGATGCCTGAGCACACAAAGGAAGGAGCAATTTTTCCCCATGGCTGTGCAATGAGCAGCCCACTGCAGTCCCACTGACCAGGTGCACTTGTAATACCACACAAGTAAATGGGATATTGTCTCACACAATACCTTCTGAACAGACATGTCACTTTTCCCACTTTACTGTATCAGCTATTTCTTCTTTTGCCCTCTTAATGTCACCCACACCATTATTTTTTTTAAAAAATATGAATCTGTTATGTTTCAAAAACTGCATTTCTGCTCTTCTGAAAAGATACAATAGCAGCTGACTTTCACAGGCAAAATCAGAACTGAGCCCCCAGGAGAAATGAGAAGATTATGATTTCTATATTATCTATGTTTTCTTTTAAAAAAGCAAATTTGAGAGAGCTGGAAGTATTCACTTCCTAGTATTTTGGAAAGCTTATACATACACTTGCATCTCTGAGACTGCCTGGTAACGTAAACCTTCCAAAGGCAAAAAGAATAAATAAAGCAGATTAACATATATGTAAAAAGCTGCTATAATTACCACAAAAAGGCCTCTTGTGGTTAAGATTGCAAGAAACTCTGCAAGTCTCTTGGGATTTGTACTCAAACTGGGAGTCAGCACTACTAAGAGACATTTTTTAAGAGATAGCCAGGTCACCTGCAATTCAAAATTCAATAAAAAAATATGTCTAAGTTTCTTTTATAGTGTCTTTGCCTGATGGTGATAAAATAGAGACAATATAGGTCTAAAGGGGTTTTTGTTGGTTCATTGTTTATTTGGTTTTATTTTCCTAATTAGGAGCAGATACGAAAGAAAGACTTCTTTGTAAATGGCTTTGCAACTCTTAACTCCTAAACAGGTGATAGCAACAACAGCTATAAAACTCATCTTTGTAGAAGGATTCCTGTGCTTTCCCCAAACACTAAGATACAAGCCATGCCAGAAAAAAATCTATAAAAGAGATATAAGAAAATATACATATATATATATAGAATATATAAAAAATATCTTAGAGATTGTGCTTTTCTATTTTAACAAAGGCTGTTTTATAACTTGAAGGAAAATGAATATTTGACTGATCTTTACATAATCTGCTTATTTTCAATACCAACCTTTTCAGCTTCCCTGGCTATAAATAGCCCTGACTTGCATGACACAGCAAACCCACAGACTCCTTGCACCTCTACATACCGTGGATACCCCAAGAGGTCTGCAGGATGGGTCTGTGAATCTTCCCTGAGCTGGCCAAATTTCATGAAAAACATGGATGTGAACAAGGAGAACCCACAGTGGAACCGTGTGGTCCAAAGGGATCTCACAGGCACAGGGCTGACTGCACCAGGCCTCCTCTCTGCTGCTTCTCACCCGCTGAGCACAGATGTTTCACAAAACCATAATTAACATTTAAATCGGCAGTTAGAGTCAAGACCTCCCTAGAAAAGATGCCCGAACCTGTTTTTCACAAAAACGTTTTTATTGCTTGAAAGGTTTTATTAAAATGCCAACAGACCAATTACACTTGATTGTTCCCAGCATCTACCTGCCTTGGTTATCACTCAGCTCACAACAATGAAAGGTGTTTTCTGCCTTACAGGCTCACCTCTCCTTCTCTGGAACTACATTTTTTACTCACTACTGTTCCCCAGGTAGTCCAGAAAATTTGGAATATCAATCTCTTTTGCTAACAATATACTACTTTAAATGAATTTAGGTGCTCATATATCAAAGGATTTGTGTTGTCTAAAACAAGGAAAGCTCCCTCCCAAACAAAACACCTCATGTCCAAAAACCAATTGTGTCCAGAAAAAAAAATCAACTTAGAGAAAATGTTGTGTTTGAAAAAGCACTGACAGCTATAAGCAGAAAATAAAAATTCTGGGTAGAATATTCTTTGCACTGGAGACTTGGATTACCTCAGGAGGAAAGAGGTAGCAGCTCTAACCACTCCCATAACCACCCATTCAGCTCTTCCTGCCATGGCAACAATGCCATTAAATTCACTGTCCTGTCACACAGCAGAGCTTGTGAGGAAGCTCTTCCCTGGGTCCCCTGGAGGCCCAGGGCTGCAGGCTCAGGAGCCACAGTGACAGAGTCCAGGGATGTGGCACCTCTCAGGGAGGGACAGCAGGTCCCAGCTTTGGCTCAGCCCTCGCATCTCCCTCCCCTGCACAGCCTGGGAGGTGACTGTAACACAGAAATGCAAACAGCTGCACCTTGGAAGCCCTTCTCCATTTGAGCTGTCAAGGGCTGAGTCTGTGCCTTGCAGCTCTGTGACTCTCCAGGAGTGTCCGTGTTTCTATCAGAGCCAGTGCCTGTGCAAGTGCATTACACACCAGGAGGTGAGTTTATTGATAGTTACTGTCCTCTGAGAGATATCAGCATTGTACACAGTCCTGGAAACTTCTACCTACAGCATGTTTAGAGTAATGGAAGATAATGTCTACTTTAATGACATTGTCTTAAAACACCAAAATGGAGAAAAAAACCAGAGATTTTCTGTTTATAATATGTGTTTTATCTGGCCACATTGTTCAACATCAACAGAGTCATTTGTGAAATCAATGGTGACATTTAAAATGGTTACACTTCCAAGTTAAAGTCATATGTAGACACTGAGCAGCTGCTTCTGGTACCTCTTCAGTTCTCCAACTCAGAATTGTAGCATAAAAGCTGTCTGTACCTTGGAAATCTTTTGGGGTTTTTTGAAGGAAGCTGTTTGGGTTTTTAATAGCTGACTACTATAAGAAATGACAGAAATCCAAAAGACATTTTATCCATCTCATTTTTAATGTTTTCCAATTGTTGTCTCCAGAGTAAGTTCATTCCTCCACAACCAGCAATTTTCTAGCCTGAGATTTAAATTAATCAGTGAGGAGTGGTGTGCCATAGTGGCATTTCTAAAATTAGTTGCACACTTACAATTCTGATTTCCCACCTCTGCTCTCCCTGAAGTACTCAGGCTACAGAGCCAAAGGACACAAAACTGAACAATAAAGATAGGCATAATGTCTTACTGCTTTGCCAGAAACATATTTTTGGCATTTATGTACTACAGGCCTCTCTGCAGCTAGTTTATCTTTTAGTTCACTTCATCTTCACCAGAATATTCAGCCAAGTTCCAGCTCAGCTTATGCTACATGGAAATCACACTGTTTCTCTGAGAGCCTCCAGCATGCTATTCAGAGCTGCTCACTCATTTTTCTTTCCTTTCCTGCTGTCAGGGATAACCTCCAATGTATTTACAGACAAGACAAGGATCCTTCTGGAAAATCTTTCTGCAGCTGAATTGAGAGAGCTACTGGGGCTCAGGTTTGTTGTTTTTTTTTTTCCTGAGATGCAACAAACACCTTCCAGCAGAAAGTGCCCATTTTTTTCACTACTGAAGGAAGCTCTTTGGACCCTGCAAGTTTTGTCCAGGATCTATCTCCTGATATTTCCAGCTAAGACTGAGGAGCTGACATGGAGCAGAACCTCCACTAGGAGCACCCACCAGGTTTTTTAAATAACAGCACATTGTCTCTAGGAAAAAGGTAACCTTCTTTTTACCTTTCTCTAGGTAAAAGGAAAGCTTTTACCACTGAGGTCTGGGCTTCAGCCCTGGTGCCAGAGCACAGCCCAGGCACAAAACCACCTTGAGAGCAGCACAGCCCTGAGTCATGGTTCCTGCTGTGCTTTCCCCTACCTCCTGCTGGGAATAGCAGGTTCTCACAGATCTGTGCCAGCCCTTATTGATCGGGTGTCAGATCTTCATTGCGCTCACCCCAAATCTATTAGTTGCTCTGGCATAGGCCAGAAGAGGCGAAGATGCATGAAGCTGCCTTGCTGACTTTTCTAATAGCTTTTCTTCAAATAAGCTGTTCCTGTAGTATATACAACCTTATTAACTGTTTATACTGAGGGCAAACTGTGAGTACTGCTAATGCTTCTTGTTTCAGCCCTCTTCTCCTGGATCCACCTCTAAATTCCCCTATTAAACTACAATTGTAAGGTCTTTGAGCAAAGACCAGTTCTTTTATCTGCATTTGCAGTGAGATCACAGACCATAACTAGGCTCTTACTGCTGCTGCCACACCAATATTTTATTTAGAGTCCTACTTCCCATGAACAGGCCTTCCATTTTCCTTGCCTGCTCCGCCTTCCCTAATAACTGAAAAATTAGCAAAGTTCAGCCATTAACCCCCCAAGCTGCAGTTATCAGTGTCATCTCACTGTAACAAGTTTTGAGCATTGAATGCCAAAACTTCGTTTCCCTTTCCAGTCCTCCCAGCCCATCTCTCCTCACAGTCACTTTCCTCCCCAGTTAAAGCAGACCCCTTGCAACAAAACCCACTTGCTGAGAAGATGCAGACAGGAAGAGCTGGACGGGCCAGCAGCATCCAGCACCTGTGCCAATTGTGCCCCCATTCCCTGCTTGCAGCAGCACCTCATACAGCACCCAGAAACATGAAAACAGGCTTTGCTTTCCAGAGTTGCCAGAAACAAAGCCAGCCTCAGCCTGTCTGCATAAATCAACAACACAAACAACATGCACACGCACTTGCCAGCTGAAGGATCACAACCCACCTCGAGGTTTGTGCATCAAAATGTACCTCCAAAATGCAGCAGCTGCTGCCATGGAATGCTATAGCTCAGCAGCTCAGGGTGGCCCAGGAAAGGAAGAAAACCTTAGCAATCTATGATTCTCTACTTTTGATTGCCCCCCTAAATCCTCTGCATTTCCATTGGAGATGGGCCACTGCAGGAAGGGCAGAGATGAGACAGACCACAGGTGGGGGCACAGGATGCACACAGGCTGCATTTTTAAACCCTTCAGTCCCCCAGTGTCAATAGGGCAAGGAAAATGAGAGGGAACCACAGAATTCAGGTAAAGTGAATCAAATAAATCCACCTAATCTACCAGGAGCTTGTGTATGAATCTGAGTGAGATGTGGCTGAAAAACATGGTTGGAGAATGAAGTGGATGGGACCTCCCGAAACACAAACCCAACCACCCCCAGCAAAGAGGAGTATTAGACACAAACATCCCACCCCATCACAGGCTGTGTATGAGCAGCCAGCTGCATGTGAGTGCAGCTGGTGGACTGACCATGTGTGACACACCAGCCACAGAACAATACAGGTTCCTGAATAATTGCCACTAAATTTTTACTCCACTCTCTCCAGCACTATGAGCAGAACAGTCCCCAGGTGCCAAAGTCAGTAGCTCCTTCATCCCTGGTGAGCTGAATTGAAATAAAAGAAGCTGAATTGGCCCTGAAACATGACAGGCTTTAGTTGGTTTGTCTTCTCTCTCTGGGAGTCAAAATAGCAGGATTAACAACATTTTCTGTGTCCACAACTTGCACTTTCACTGAGCCCCACCTGGGTTTGGAGTCCACCCTCTCAGGAAAAGTGACAAAGCAGAGGTGCCTTAAGAAAGTAATTTAATCTTTGGCATAAGTGAAGACACTGCCAGTGAGGATGTCAGCTTTGAAGATGTATTTTGAACATCATTTAAAGGCCAGTTAGAGGGGACAGTCTCTCAAGTGGTCCCTGACCTTTAATTCCTGATGTTGTCCCAAAACAACCACAAAGGGCTTAATCCCCAGATATCAAAGAACATTTATTAATATTGAACCACTGGTGGTCTGGAATGACACCACTCTCTTTTCAACCAGAGATACCACCTTCTCCTATTTACTGGCCCACTTTTTTCACACTCCCCCTTTCACTCTCTGTCCCTTGAGTAAGAAAGGAGCACTCTGTGGGAACCAGAAAATTCAGCACTATGCTCCTGCCAGTCTTCCCTTACTTGAGGTTTGTCTCTGTGCCATACATGTAAAAGACTAATAAAAATAGCATTGAGATTACTGATTATTACACAACCACAACTGCTTTCTCGTTATACTTGCCCCAGCTAGGAATCACAGTCATTTTCTGTGTCTTGTTACGTACAAATTTGGCCCCAGCTTGGGACAAGGACCCTCTTTGCTCTGTCTGGGCAGTGCAGAGCCCAAGGCATGGCTGGGCAAGGTGAACAGCATCTCTCTGAGGAGGGCAGGTGTGTCCATGCCTCAGCAGCTTCTCAGAAGAAGGCTGGAGATTTTGTGGAAGCACTGTGGTGGGACCTAGAAGTGCTGGAAGAAGTCTGGGATACTCTGGGAGTACAAGGATGTGCAGTCCAAAGGGCTTTCATCTCTGGTTGTCCCTGAAGGTGCTTCTATATTATGTATAAATACACCACAAGTAATTTCTGGGTTAGTAAAAAAAAGTACTTGCTACCTCCAAACAGGAATAGGGGCTGCAGTGACTGTGTGGTACTACTCTATTTCAAACACACATTCAGAGGTATGTCAGACATAACCTTTGCCGTCACATTCACACTCTATTCATTTTGTCTTGTCACATGACTGCACATTGCTAATAATATCCTTATTGCCACTAAAAATTATTTGGGGGCTTAAAAAGAGTGCCATGACATGAAGATTTATCTCAGACTAAAACCCTGATTTTATGGTAGATTTTCTGACTCATAGAGAGGCCAGTGACTTTCGTCTGCCTCATCTTAAAATAAAAATAAAAAAAGCAAACAAGCAAAACAACTCCCCAAAAAAATGCAAAAAAAACAAACTAAAAATCCACAAACAAGCAAAAAAAAACCCCACCAACCTGCAGGGAACATCCTGTAAATTATATAAAACCAGTAACAGGTAATTACAAAAGGTCTTGCACCTTGATACTGTGTTGTAGGGTAGGGCATTTTATGAGATACAGAAGTAAAGAAACGGAAACTTATTGAAGAGAAGTGCTGTCAGGCCATGAGAATAGAGAACAGCAGAAATCATTACCCCACATTAGGTTCTTCTCTGAGTCCTGTGAACTCTCAGGTTTGAGAATGAAGTTTGGTTTTGAGAATGAAATAGTGGAGTCACCATCCGGAAAATGTTCAAAAAACACACAGATGTAGCACTTCATGATATGGTTTTATGGGCATGGTGGTATTCAGTCAATGAATTATCATCTTGAAGGTCTTTTCCAACCCTAATGACTCTGATTCTAAGCTATTCCTCTTTTATCTTACATTTATCATGCCGAGAAGATGCAGCTCCTTTGGTCTCCCTCTTTAGAGTTTCTTCAGGTTTGGAGCTGACCCACGAGCATGAAGGGGAGAGAGGGAGGTTCACTGTTCCAGGACACTCTCAAAGCACAGGGATGTGCTTGGATTTCAGCTCTGAGGGCCCTGCTCTGCACTGGAATAACAAACGAAGCTTCAATCTCCTGCTCCTTGGGTGGCAGGATGTAACTCACAGCTCTGTGCAGCCAAGAGCAGGTGACAACCATGACAGGCACAAAGACAACGGGTGCACCTCAGAAATCTCAGCCCTCTGGCTCTCTGCAGAGCAGGAACAGCTCAAGCAGCCAACAGCTGCTTCCCACCACTACCTGGGCAGGACTCCTCACTACTGACCAAGTCTTGGGCTTGTTGTCAGCACACCCAGAGCACAGGGGGTCTCCCTGAAGACTAACAGCAACATCAGGCTTCACACTGTAGATCCCTCGCAATTAACCCAAAAGAGGCAACTTACCTGAAACAGCCACCAAAGCACCAGAATGGCAATTAACTCATTTTCTCTATACAAGCAGCACCTCATTATGTGCTTCTAACACGTTGACCTACAAGAGTAAGCTTAATTCCCCTGCTCCTTCTCTTTTACATTTCACAGTGAGGTTAGTCCAACATCTCCCTTGCCTCCTGCAGTTCAGCTGCTGTTTTGTCACCATCACTGGAACTGCTTTCAAAGCTCCTGGCTTCTTCCCTGAGCTATTGCTGTCTTACCTCACTCCGAAAAACATGGGCTTTATTGCTTATTTTTCCTCAGCCTTTTTTTTTTTTAACTAAGTGGGCTGAAAATCATTCTTTTTTCCCTCTGGACAAGGCAGACATCAGACAGATCCATCTGTTCTCCTTACAGGATCAGTGGCAAAGAGACTGCATGGACACCTAAAAATTACATCACACTTCAACAGAGCTGACAGCTGAAGAAATTACCATATTGCAATCGCTTTTTTAAATAACTGAAGAGATACAGCTAGGTGTTTGTATTCTGAATACAATAACATTGATTTAGACCCCTTTCCAATAAGCAAAAAAAAAATTAAAAAAAAACCAAAACCACCACATTCTGGCAATCATTATTTGGCCATCAGTGTAAAGACCAGCAACAACTTCTGAGCCCAGTCCTACAAACCTGTTAAATCAGATTTACTTTCTGAATGCACATGGAGCTGGGGGAACATCAGCATAAGGTGAGCCTAAAAGGCATCACAAGAAGATTTAGATACAAGATTGAATCAGAATTCAGCACAGAAGAAATTTGGTGATCATGGTTCATGCATTTACATGCTTTGAGAAGGGTATTTCAGACTTTAGATTATATGAGATTTTAGGATTTGTATAGTCATCTCAAGGCCAAACAAAGAAGTTGTTTTTTTTTTGTTTTAACCTCGTGTCCAGAGTACTTCACAAAGTTATTATCCCCACAAGGCCATCAACAACGTGATTAGGATGAAATCACCTCAGTGTTTGCAATATAGATTTCTACATCTAAGCCATGTATTGAAGCTCCTCTTTCAGTCAAGGGAAATCTATTTGTTTGGCACAATCGCTGGTAATCAGGGTGTGATCAATCACCGTCTCATTTACTTCAGGATGAGCTCAAGACCAGCAATGCTCCTGTAGCAGGGGTTTATATCAACATCTGAGGACACTGAAATGACACATTTAGACATATACAGAGTAGATCTCTATATTTCGTCTTAAGCATCCCAGCACAATTACTGTAACTGCTACTACTTCTGTAACAAGAGTTAAAACACAAGTAAAACTCCTTTTCATGGGTAATTTCATTGCTCATTTGCTTACCTGTTGCTAAATTAAAAAAAAAAAAAACAACAAAACAAAACAACAACAACAAAAACCACAAAGAAACAAACAAACAAAAACAAAAACAAAACAAACCAAGAAAACAACAACCCTCAAACCCAACATATTCCTGGCTATATCTTGCAGTCCTGCTTAATCACCAGCCAAGAATATACAAAATTATTGATTTAGCTCATATTTTGCAGCTAAGCTACAGTCTATGGCTGTCTTCTGGAAAATTCTCCAAGTTTGGTTTAAAAATGACAGGTGGAAAATTGATTATTTCTTGTGCTAATTCTTTCAGCAGATATCTGATCTGCTATTAGACCTTATGTATAGCCTGAATTTATCTTGCATCACCTTCCAATCATGCTATATCATCATTTATGCAATTAAAAAGCCCTCCAGTAAAACAGAAACTCCATCTTCATAGCCTGGAACAAATACTGATGGAAATCTCAGATTAATGCTAATAAACACATTATCTACTTCAAGTTGCTGGGAAATTAACTCATGGTAGAGTAAGTGAAAACAAGCATTGCCAATGAAGACAGATTTCCATCTGCTCAAAATCTTTTATCTTCATTCGTCCTAATAATGTTTTGTTTAGAGTTACAGTTTTCCAGAAAACTATAAGGTATTATTCTATAACAGCAGATTTTCCCTATGGTGTCCAACAAAATGCTGCTTTAAAGGTGATTATGTCCTTCTTTGGTCTCTGGGAGCACTGTTCTTTCTCATCCCATTTGCTGGGGAATGTGGTGACTCAGGAATTCAGCCCTGGCTATGTGCTCAATTGCTACAGAAAGTTTCTGTCCATTTTTTTGTCACACTAAGAGCTCCCATCTTTAATTTCTTGGTTATCGACACTGGCAGCAAAAGGAGCTGCAAACCAGGACATGGTATTATCATCTTGACTCTGGGAGCAACAGCTGCAGATGTGATTCAGGCTGTGCATGAAGTAACATGCAGGTCATGGACTATGCTGTGCTCCTAAACCACTTCCTCCTACACTGAGACCAGGGACAGATATTATTTCCATTTGTATCCTTCCTGGGAAGGGTGTCCACCTCCACTTCTTAGTCCCTCTTTCTTGAGAGAAGAGCTGAGTCACCACAAGGAAGCTGTTACCTCCACAAGTCATCAATAAATCACTCTTTCCCAACACCTTCAACACTCCTGGGCAAAGAGTGATCAGGAACTGTGACTCACAAGTGTGTGGGCCTGAATCTCAACAGCTCTATGAGCTTCTCCTGCAAGGCCTTGCCCAAAGTCAGAGGTGGCCCAGTGGAAGGACCTTGCCCCTGGATGCCATATTCCCTGGCACCAGGGAGCTGTGCAACCAAAACAGAAACACTAATGATGTTGATTCAGAATACACTAATGAAGGTGATTCAGAGATAGCTCTTGCACCTAACCTACCTTGCTCCATGTGGATAAAGTAATTCTTGGTGAGTCTGTACTCTGGGGGAATAGAGGCACAGTTTAAATCCTGACATAGGTGAACCCAATGACAAAATCCAATACGCTTAAAAAAAAAAAAGGGGTTAGAAAAGATCAAAAAAGTAAATACAGCTATGTATGAGTAAGAGACAACTTGACATGTCAGCTCCATCAACCTGCTATCAGCACTTAGGTCGAGGGATTTTAAGTCAGACTGAACTCTGCAGTCACACAATGCAGGAAAGGCTGAGGGATCACACAAAAGGCAGAGCTGGACCATCCAGTGATTGGTGCTGTTCTTCAGTAGTGAGGTGATGAATGCCACCAAGGGAAAGAGGGAAGATGGGATTGAGTGAGGGACAGGAAGAGAGACAGGAAAGTGAGAAGGACTTGTAGAGTTGAGACTGAATGACTCTTCTGAATGATGAAAAATTGGTGGAAAGAGGAAATTACAACATCCGTTAAAAAAAGAAAAGTCACTGGGAAATATTTCCTATCTTCAGTGAACTCTACTGATTAATGAAAATTATAGCTAGCATTTCCCAGTGTTAGTACTTCAAACACAGACAACACTGATTTGAGTTAGCCTAGAGACACACAACATCCTTTGTAGCTAAATATGAACATTGCTTGCTCTGCAGTGGGCTGACCAGCCCAGCACCTCTGTCTAGATTTTACACCTCCCTTCTGTGTGTGCACACTGAGGATTGAATGGAGTGGGGAGGAAGAACACTCTCGATGACTCTAGGCCCAGAAGTCTGCACATTATGTGAAACAAATTAAACAATATATTCTGTAAAGAGCAACCAAATTTATTGTTCCCCACAATGTAATGGAGTTCAAATCCTGAAGATGACAAAACTCAACTGGATACAGCCCCAAACAACCTGATTTGAGTTTGAAGTAAACCTTGCTCTGTGGACTGATATGGAGACCTCTAAAACCTTCCAAATTAAATGGTTTTATGGTCACAATTGTCAACTTATTCCTACAGCCCCAGTATTGACACGACCTACACCAAGAAATGTGCAGAAAGACAGTCCTGCACTTGCACAGCTGCCTCAGCTTATCTGCACTGGATTGTTACCCAATTAACTGGATTTATGAGGGAGGAAAAAGTTGTCTCTCATCTTTGAGGAGCAGGGAGGGAAGGAAAACTTCATGATTGAATAAACGAGTTCCTAGCATGAAGGAAACAGGCTGTGATCACCATGGTGTGAATGCTGGCAGCTCTGAGATAGGTTGGTGCCCACTTGCCAGGGCGTCTCCATCTCTCCTTTTTACCTCACTCCTCAAGCTGTCTCACCCTACTGGGAGGACAAGTGTGTTGTGTGCAAGACCTTGATCCTGGCCTCTGTACTAGCAGAGTATCCATAAAAATAAAAAGGTTTTGTATTGGGTCCAGAACAAGCTTCTGGTGTGGCAGCCAAATCCAGTTGTTCTTCTGACTGTAATAAATTTACTCTACATCTGCACTGACATGACCAAAAGAGGTTGCTAGCTCAGCATTTCTGCAAAAACAAGCAAAACACAAACTAGCAGTTTTAAAGTAATACACCACCACCCAAATACACCTCTTTAAGTCAGGGCATTTGCATGCACCCAGATTTCGTACAGTTTTCCAACAATTTTCAACATTAGGTTCAATTACACTGGTTTCTTGCTTCAGCTGGTGTATGAAAGTGAGCATGCCCTTGAAAATACTGAGTGGTGCTTACATCTCTGCAAAGTCTCCAATTTTATGCAGAAAACTGTAGCACTTTAAAAACTGTCTGGGCCCATGAATGACCCTCATGATCAACCTCATTCACACCAGGTCGTTCAAATTGACCTTCTACACTTCTTACAGGCTTTAAAAGGATAATGTTTAAGCCACCCTCAAAGTGTTTTCCAATCCCTAAAAGACACCTAGTGTTGCTGTTCATTGATTTTGGGAGGTAATTTTGAGTAATGGAGTCAAGAGGAGCAATGCAAATGGACAGAAATTTAGGAATGGGAAGGAGGACTGATGCTGGCAAACTCCCAGCACAGTAGCTCCTGTGCCCAGGTAAATACAAAAGACAAAGGGAAAGCAGAGTCAATCACAGCCTTATATCTGAAGCCCAGTACAACAGGTAGTTACATATGGGTTTGAATGTGACCTCAAGATTAACTGCAATTACCATCATAAATTGAAAGTAAATTTATATGAGGGCTCAGGGAGATAAAACTCAAGGCAAAATGGACAACAAAAGGAAAGTAGAAAGTTAAACTTAAGAATCCCAACTAGAAAAAGATTTTAAAGCTACTGAAATGTTATTTTCTTTGGCATAATGTCAGGGATGACTATAGGCTTGTCATGGCCTGGGATACTGAGCAGTCACATATATAAAGCTCTTGAGGAAAGAGAATCAGAATTGAGCCTAATATTAAGAAAAGCCTATGAAATAATAAAAATCATATTCCTCTTGCCTTCAGAGGTACAACTCATCTGTCTCAACATGGCTTTTACTGCAGACATTTACCAGAGATCAGCTCCTGCAACAGACAAGGGAGAGTTGCTCAGTGGAGCTGCAGCTGTGATTTATCTCCATGTAAAGCAGACCCTCACATCTGGTTGGATGAATTCCATCCTAAAATCTATTGATTGTATTGACTAAATCTCCACTGACTATAAAGAGAAGCTAAATACCTATTGCACACACAGAACTGTATATGAACATATTTACATTTAGCTGTCTTAATGTGGATCCTTGCCCCTCAGGTCAGGCAGAAAGTTCCTCAGGTTTTTTTCAGTGCAAATACCTAAATTTAAATTAGTTCCATGAGGTCTCCTTTGTAGTCAGGGAATAGTTTCAGGCTCTGCAAGAGGTAATTAATCTCACCCATTTTAAAATTGTCTTTAGGATGAGATTAATTGCACTCCAGAAAGTTCCATTTCCTGTTTTACTTCAGCACCTATAAAAGAATTCCAGACAGCTAGCTCAGATAATGTGCTAGATGGATGGATCCCACTGTGGAGAGACTGACACTCAAGCCCTGAGGAAGAGCGAGGAAATGCAGTTTGTGGAAGTAATTTAACACTGAAGAGAGCAGTGTATTTGACACTGTACTATGTGATAGCACCATATTCAGAGAGCAGGAACTATCATGAGCCTGCCTCTCCCAGATCCCACCACTGCACCCAGGACCTGACAAGGTAATGGAGCTACATCTACAATAATGAGTGAGACACAACCAGGAGAAGTAGCCAAGTATCAGCAGCAACAAAACTAGGAATATCTTCTTCACATTTTATACAAGAAGTTTGGTAATGAATGATCAGTGGGCTCTTCCTCCTGCATTTTTATCACAAATTTCTTTTTTTTTTTGCTAATCTGCCAAGATGTGGGGGTGAAGTGTTGAAACCTCCATGGGAGTTTGATCAGCACAAACAGTGTTGAAACAGAAAAGGCAAAAGCCATGGCAAAGTCCCATGAACAGGAAGGAGAAAAGATGTAGAATGTAAAATATATTATTGAACAGACACCTAGGGTGAAATCTGTATTATTTCAGTGGGGTAGGATTTCTTGGGCCTTTGTCTAAGTGAAAGGTCTTATCCCTGGGGTAATGGTTTGAAACTAATAGCATCAACTTAGATTAAATATAAGGAAGAATTTTTTTCACAATGAGTGAGATAAAACACTGGCACAGGTTGCCCAGGGTGGTGGTGGATGCCCCATCCCCAGAAACATTCAAGGCCAGGTTGGATGGGGCTTTGAGCAACCAGCTGAAACTGAAGGTGTACCTGCCCACAGCAGCAGGGTTGGACTAGACCTTTAAAGGTCTCTTCCAACTTAAATTATTCTAGGATTCTATCCCAAAAAGTGGCTTTTTGCATAGACCCAGGAGGATAACCTCAAAATGGTAAGATCTCAGATATATGAATTATGTCTGTTCTATTAACCCAAAGATGCTCATCCCAGCTCTCTGTTCCTGAGGCCAGCTGGCATGAGCAGTGTCCACACCAGTGACCCCACCTGCCTCCAGAGCAGGGACCCCCACTCAGACTCCTGCTGGGAGTGGCCCAGGTCTGTGGCAGCACTCGGTCTGTGCTCAGTCACTCAGTCAGCTCAGGGCAAAACCACCACCCAGCAGGGCCGTGCTAGCAGTCAGGGCGTGTCCCTGCTTGGGAACACCCCTGGTATGGCTTTGACAATTAGCCAAGATATGGTTAATGACTGCTCTGGGCATGAGCAGAGCTGCTGTCACAGCTGCAGAGCAAGGCTGGTCCTGGGCTGCATCTGCTGCCAGGGCCCAGGAGGTGTCTGAGGTGTGATCAGGGAGCCCCAGCTGTGTGCATTGCAATGCTCCCAGCACATCTCACAGGAGCAGCAGTGTTAGCAAAGGTAGAAGAGCAAATTCCAGTTCGTGTAATTACCTTCCTAAACTGATTCCCCTGCAATTTCAATCAGCTGCTCTTGACATTCCCTCCTCAGGGTGTAATCCCTCCTCACAAACACTGTGAGCCTGCATGGAGAGGCGTGAGGGGAGCAAAGATAAGCAGAGCTGATGCTGCACTGCTGTGAACTGTTGGGCAGCTCCCCACCAAGCACTTTGGGGATTTCACTATCAGTCCCTCAACAGCTGCACTTGCTTCTCCTCCATCCCCACTGAAAGCAGAAAATTTTACACTCTGAATTTACAGTCAATGGAGAATGTCCTGTAAAGAGTCTTCTGGTTTATGATTAACATCTCTGTCATTGACCTGAAGTTAGGTATAGCCCAACTCTAATGGCTCCTATAAAACATGAATGAGGACCTGGATGCTTTGGGATATTTAAGCTTTCAGCATTTCTTTATCTCTACTCTAGTGGTGGATGGCACCAGGAACAATTAGTTATTTGTTGTATGAGAGACACACCATGTCAAAAGTATGCAAAATCTGAGCTGGAAAGATAACAACTATATGCACATCACTGAACTAAATAGATAAACATATCCTGAAACTCAAGTTTGAACAAAAAGAAATGAGGAAATATTTGCAGTTTTGACACAGGTGCAATATCTCATAAAATCTTTGGTTTAGTATTAATTCAGATGACTGGGAGAAACTACAGGACATTAAAAACTGGATCCAGATCTATAAATAAAGCCCTAACAAATGGCATTGTATTAACCAGGTAGCAGGAAAGTTGTTTTTTAGTGAAATGCTGAAGGGTGTTTGTTAGTTCTGGTCTTACTAAGTGTTTCCTTAATGACCTAGAAAAAGAACTAAATTGAATGCTAGCAAAATTGCAAGGTACTAATCTAGAAGATGATCAAAACATTAGTGAGGACAAGGTAAAGTAAATATAAAAAGCACCTGAGATTTAAAAAAACCACTCTCCTCTGGAGAGTCACACTCCCCTCTTGCCACTGGAAAGTCAACACAACAATCACAGACTAACATGGGTTGCCAAAGAATGCAAAGCACATTCATGCAGCTCTCAGCCACAACTCTGAAAACAAGGGGACAAGCAAGATCCAAGTATTCATAAAAAGAAATAAAGTGTGGAAAAGTCAAAGGAAGTAAAAGACAACAGCCACCCAGAGAGGATGAGGATTCCTCCTCTGTCACTGCCATACAATGGATCTGTACAGCTTCACCACCATGAACCAGCAACTGAGAAAAATGAAAGTGGGAAAGACTTTGGCAAGGTTAATCATGGGGTAGAGGGAAGTGAGAGCAAATGCCATCTCAAGAGACACCAGATGCTTCTCATGTCAGGGTCCCAGCATCTCTCCAGACTGAGATTTAGCAGAGTTAGAGATATTATCCCTTCACTTCAGCATGATTTGCACCACTGAAGAGGACAAGGTGATATCCTGGTGACTACAACCAGGGGTGGCTAGTAAGCTATGGAAAGGCTGAAGATGTGTGATGGATCCTGTGGAGAACTCGAGCTTAGAAGGATGTCACCATGCCTGAGTAGAGCAATGAGCTAGTTGTGCAGAGGAAGGTGATGATACCTCGTGCTGCTTTCCATCAAATCCCCGTCCCACTCTTCTGCTTTGGATTATCTCAGTGTCCCCTTGGATAGGTTCCTCCTGACTTCAGTGGGACCTTTCACTGGCTCCAAGTTAAACACACTTTTATGCAATTTGCTCACTTAAGATTGGGGAAGGCAATTTTCAGATTCCCCGACTGGAAATTCTCCAAAAGTGCCTTTTTCCAAGTAGGTTACCAAAACATAAATGTCCTGGAGTGTGTCCTTCTCTCCACAGAAAATGCTGCGTTCTCCAGCTACCATCCTAAGACAGAAGGCAACACACACTTAACAGCTCTTGCAGACCATATTCCCTGCAAAGCTATTAATATTTAAGTTATCCCATTTAATACAGTATCTGCCAGAAGCAAAAGCAGATGCACGGCTCCATTCCTTCTGTAAAGATCCATGCACAAGAGAGTATGGCATTCTTAAATACAAAAAGGGAATATAATGTTATTAAATACAAGAATAAACATTATCATTTATTTATACCATGTAAGACTGATAATGTTAGTACCCAGCCACCTGACTATGTTTAAGGTCACCAATCATGTTTGTAAATTACATATAAATTATCTTAACACTCACTCGATCAATTTTGATCAGAAATTTTATTCCAGCTGTTAAATCAAATTCCTCATGTTCAGACCTTGTCCTTGAATATGCATGCCACTGTCTGACCCTCTACATGCATCTCAATGCCACAAAGGACTTTTTGACAGTCAAGGGAAACAGAATTATGTTCTACATACATGCACAAGTTTGTATATTGGGTAAGCTATAAATAAAAATGATTCAATCAAGTGATATTTGAAGGTGAGGAGTAACAAAAAAAACCCCAGAAATATGCTGGGTGAGTAGATTCTGAGGTGATCTTTGGGAGAAGAAGAAACAGCTGGGGCACCTTCACGTTCACCTGCACACACTCAAGCACACAGTGATTTATGATTGGTGTTATATGTATGTATTATTTTTTTAATCCAGTTGTTAAGACATACAGTCTTTAGTTACTATTTTTTTCCATTAAATTTGTTTTGAGCGTCTCTATAGCAAAGTGAGCAGAACAAGCATAGAAGGTCTCTCCCTGCCCATTTTTGTACTATTTCCCTAATCTCCCTCTCTCAGATTGAAACAAGAAGTAAAGCTCAGGTGTCCTCTTCACTCAGCAGCTGTCCCCAAAGTGCCCACACCCTGCTGTGCCCCATCATGATCCATTGTTTGCTGCGAGGAGCAGGCAGAGGCATGTGAACCAGCTGAGATGGCTTTTACAGAGTGACACCTCTGACCAGAGTCCAGGCTGGACATACTGAGATAAATCCAGTCCTGGGCTTTACCACTGACACTGTCTCCAGAACTGCTGGGGTGGCACTGAGATGCTGCTGCTCCTCACACCAAATCTCCCAAAAGAGAAGAAACACGTGATTTGCTGGCTGCTGTGGTGGCTTTGCTGTACCATTGCTTGTCAAGCTGATTCAATTTGGGACTATTCGGTTTTATAGACCTAACACCTGGGACTATGACTTCTTTTTGAGGGGCTATTTCTCAGCTGAGCTGGCAGCATTGGAAGACCAGCTACTGAGAGTTTGCTGGCACTGGCAGCGCTGCTTCCCCCCTGCCAGTGCCGGGCCCTCTCTCGGGCATCACTGGCACCCTGGATCCCCAAGCCCACCCATATGAGGCTGGCCCGAGCTGGGGACCGAACCTGCAGAAGGGTGCTGCACCAGGGGGCTGGGGGGACACTGAGGCACAGCCTGTGCACCACGCAGCCCTGTGCCTGCAGCTCCCACGAGCCACTGAGCAAGCATGAGTAGCACCAAAATTTGGTAACGCGGCAGCGTAGTCACGGCAATGTGGAATGCAGGGCAAGCCAACCCATCCTGGGGGTACCCACTGTGGAGTGGGTCTTGCTCTCAGACCAAGCACAAAGATTTGAGGCTGCAGGTGAACACCTGTTCCCACTAAAGGGCCTGGTCCATAATTTCAGAAGCAGTTTGGATGCTTAAACAAGCATTGGGCACCTGTGAGCTACTGAAGGGACTCCAGAGCTACAGCTGGGGATCACGAGCCACTCATTACCCAGGTAGTGGCTTCCCCAGGCTGTGCTGCCCCTTCTCATTCCCCCCAGCAAATCCCAGCTTTCTCCTGCCGAGTCAGCTGATCCCAGCAGCTGAGTTACAGTCACATCCCCCAAACCACACGCAGTCCCAGGGCGGCCCTGCGAGCCTCGGTGGAGCTGCAAGAGCAGAGGTGTGTGGTAAGGTCTCCAATGACTAAGACTTCATTATTTTTTACAAAGTATACTGCAGAATATTTATCCATGCATTATGATGAATTAGCATAAATAATTAAAGCAGAACTCATACTGGCACACACATAAGCAAAGGGCACTCACTAATGGACCAGGCTCACTCTGCTGCCCTAGGGACTCACTTAGGCAAGTCCACGCCAAACAAGCCAAGAAAGGATTCATATTTGTCCTTCTTTTTACCCCAGACCTTCTCTCATCTTCCTCCAGATGGCTCACAGAGGCTGGGGGTGGGGGAAGGTGAGCACATCTTATGGAGCATCTCCTGAAGAGCAAAGAGGAAAATAATGAAAAGCCTCCAGACCTTCAACCTGTTCCCCAAATCCCATGACACTCTTTTCTGCAAACAACCCACCTACAATCAGTCATGCAAGAGGTGCTCGCCGGTGCTTCCCAGAAATGCTGCTGGTTTGATGGATCACATGACTCTGCCTCCTCTTTTTATTCCAGGTATTAAGCAGTAATGAAAGAAGATTGCATGGCAAATAGAGAAGGGTTCTCTAATGTTCCCCATGGCTTCCCCCTCTCATCAGCAGGTACATTGTGGTGAATACACCAGCAGAGTGCAGGGGATATTGCACGCTTCCCCAAAAAGAAATATCTAATCCCAAACCTTTTCCTAGTCTTATTTTTCCATGAAAGTAAAGGCTGCAATTGTCTCAGAAGATAATATGAAAATGACAATACCTCCTAGTTAGCTCTTCTTCATCCTCTCTTTTCTTTAAGTCAGGTTGAAAATTTTCCACAGATTGCAATTCCAAACAATTTGTGTTATGTTACCTCTCTGGACTCTGTCCTTTATCCACCAAATATTTTCTGCTTACAACTAAAAATACATTGGAAAAATAAAAATCTTACTTGTTTCAATTTTTCATTTTTCTCATTAATGCTTCTGTGCATAATTAAAGCATTTGAATGGTTTGTGGAGGTGGACAGGTCTCAAGTCTGTCTCCCTGGCCACATCCCACAAGGCACAACTGCAGGGGTTTCCTACAATATATAGCACTGCCTAACACAAAGGGAAACATGGCAACATCAGCTGTACCTACAGTGACATGAGCTCAGGAACCAATAGGGATAGACTGTAGCCTGACCTGCAACCCCCCAAGAGACATTTCCAAATGAAATATCTCCAAGGTTAAATCAGATATTTTTATTTTATTTTATTCTATTTTATTTTATACTGAAAATGTTCAGCTAGAGTTCAGCTTTGCAGAGGTGAAATTTTTCACAGCAAAAACAGGTTTCTCTTACCAACTATGTCACTAAGATATTACCATATTGCTAAGAACACCATGAAGCCTGTTGACCCAGCACAGGGGAATGTCATGGGTGATAGATAAATCTTTTGTCTAGTAAAGCTACCAGAAAATAAATGTTTTCAGATGGTGAAGGAAACAGAGTCGGCTTCTTTAGAGACCAAATCCCCAAGGATAGGCTTGGACAAACTCACTCGTGCAGAACAAAGAAGAAGGAAGGATCACAAGGAAAATATCTCTCGCCACTTTCTCTTAAGCACTGCCAGTGAAAGCTGAATGCTAATATCACCATCAGGAATCACTCCCTTTCTCAACTGCATCTCTGTCCCTAGGGCCTGGCAGGGCCTGATCCCGTTTATGAGCTCTCCTTGAATTACTACATTAGGCTGAATCATTTCAGAACAGCCAATGCCAAAGCGAGCGCTGACGAGAGGCAACGCTCGAGCCTTATTTATGTGCACAGTGCAGCAGTGAGACACACACAGGAGCGTGACCCCTCTGCAGCCACATGTGCATCACTGGATCATTTAACCAGATCCCATCTGTAGCACCCTTTCTAAACTTGTGGCATCCAAAGCTTTTACAAAGACCTTGTCAAAGCTCCTTCCTGCCCCTCACACAACACCCTCAGCATGTCTTGAAAAGTTGCAGACCTCTTCCATCAGCAGCTTCCTGCCTCCCAAACCCTGGGATATACACAGTATTGGAGTGCTTTGCATCATCTCTCCCTTAAACACTTCTGAATGCTTGGATCTATAAGGAATTCATCACATCCAGCCACGCTGCAATCCCTTTTGGCCCTCAGCTGTTTATTCTCTGGTTATTTGTAAATGACAGCAACGACCTTAATTTTGGGTGCATGGCACTTACTGCAGTTACTCAGAAGATAAGACAAAGTGTAACATGCCATTAAGATAAGATAAATGGGACTTTCCTTGAAAGTTAAAACAGGATCAAATTTGTAGATTTTATGGGAAGACTGGCAATCTCTTGCCTTCCCAAGAAAAAGTGCAAACTGTTCTAGTGTGAAAAGAAGTACAGGGAGACTGCTGGGATGGAAATACACCATGTCACAGCAGCACATCCATATGAGAGAGACTTCTTTAAAGAAGGAAAAAAGGTTAAAAGACATTTCATCTGAAAGCAAGAATAAAGATTTAGGGTATCAACTTAGATGCTGCTTCCCCACAGCTCCTGCTCTCGAGCAGATCTTCCTTCTCCAGCGGCAGGAACAAGCTCTGAAACCTGTCAGCAAGATCTCAGCACACTCTTGATCACTCTCAGCAGATTCCTTTTGAAGGGCTGGATCCTACAGTGAGGTAAGACCCCACAGCTTCAATTGAGTTCAAAGGGAGCTGAGACTTAACAGAAACTCAGTGGGGCCAACTTGGACAGCAAAATCCTCAGGATGTCCTGGGAAGGGATGGAGTGTCTGTGCTGGGCTGACAGACTGGTGCGTTTTGCTTCCTTTAAGGATAAGGACTTCTAGAAGTGTTTTGTTTTATTGCCATTAATATTGAATTTGGCACTGATGGTTTTCACAAGACTGTTACTGACTTTTGAGAGTCAGACTGACATTTTGGTTTTGCAGGACTGAGTAGTCATCAAAGAAAAGTTGACCACACAGTGTCAGGTCCACTCCTAAAAAGGATCAAACCTTACAAATGCCATGATTTTTTTTATGGATTCTGTGATCCATATCGCATAAGTATCTTAAGGTCAACCACACATCTAGAGGGTTATCTAAAATGAATGCTGTAATTTGGAAATTCTTATACCACTGTAAAGAACTGTGAATCTCTCAGCTCACCTGAGCCTCTCCAGACACATCCACTATCCTAGTGCTTATAACCAAACTCGAGCCTGGACACAGATTTGACCCAGCTGCCAGAGAGGGGGGCAAACTGCTCGCAGTGCTCTGCTGTGTGCTACAGCCTCACTGATGTGTGTGGGTTGGCCAAGGCAGGCTGAAAGGGGTGCCCCTCTGTCCAGACGTGGCTCTCCCCAGCCAGAAGCAGCATTATGCAATACTGAACAAAACTGAACAGCAAGCTCCAGACCAAAGAACCTTCCCAGCATAACACACTTCAAGTGCTGTCACTCCCTGCCTGCAAGCACAAGTTCTCCTATGGCAAAAAGAGGTGAAAGAACTGAAAAAGTGTCATGGCATCCAGTTTCCACAGGTTTAGATTTTAAGCTGGAAAACAGGACCTATGTCCCAAGATGTACTTTATGAATAAACGCTGAAAAGAGAGGAGCAGCAATGAATGAGTGGTATGCAAGCAGCACTCCAGTAGTGAATGCGTCCTTTTAATTCTTGCTCAGGGCTAAATCACTGCAAACATCAATAAAAATGTGCCTGAAGGTAAAATCACAGCCCTACATTCAAGTTGTTTACTTGCAGGTGCAAGGACTATGCCAGTGATCAAGACTTCCTGAGATCCAGCTCCAGGCTCACAACCTATGCAGCCTAGATAGCTTTGTTTGTCTTTGGCAAATAAAGCTATTTAAAAATTCACTGCTTAAATCCTCTGTCACATAGAGTTCTGCACACCTTACAGTGCCAAAGAAAAACAGTATCACCGTGATCACTGATAAACCCCTGGGTTTTCAAACACATTCACAACACTTAAACAGACGTTTATTTTACTAGGACTCTGCCAACTCCATTCTATGCTGTTTGCACAATGATCTTTTCGATATTCCTTATGAAAACTTAAGGCAACAGAATTTTTAGGAATGCAAACCAGTTGTCATTCTCTTGACTTGTCACCTATGGGCCATAAAACGAGTTTATTTCCTCTCAGTTCACTTGTGGTCAGTGTAACTTTCTGGTTGACAGCGCTGCAGTGCTCGGGTTTCATGCACTGCGGGGTGATGCTTATCGGACCGAAACCCGATGGTTTTTGTTTGACGCTTTTAACTACGGACGGAATCGGTCCATTCGCGGTCTGTAACAGCGAGTTACAGAACCTCACGCTCCAGGTTGAGCTGAACTGGCCGCGTTCCCCTGAAGCACTTCGAGCCTTAAAACCGCTCAGAGGTTTGGTCTTTCTGGCACCCCTTTTCCAGTGTCTCAGACACACAGGCTCGGGAATGCCACTCCAAGGCAACGTGGAGGTACGGGCAAGAGACAGAAACACTGAGTTAAAAGCCGCTGCTCCTTTTGGAAAACCCGACGACATAAGAGAAAGAAAGCCGCTGAGCAGCACGCCCCGGTACCAGACCCTTGCTCCACACACAGCCGGCGCCGGAGCGAGCCCCCGGAGCGCCTTACAGCGAGAATGATAAAGCAAAACGGTGGCCCCGGCACAGCCCCCCGGGGCAGCCCCGGACGCGCCCTCGGGATCCCCGCTCCGCGCTCCGCGTACTCACACGAAGGCGTGATAGAGCAGCGCCCAGCCGCGGGGTCGTTCCAGGGCGTCGTAGATCAAAGTTTGGATGCGGCGGTACCTGGCGTGGTTCCGCTTCACCGGGCGGCTCAGGGGGGTCTTCGCCAGCAGCCCCAGTCCCGGCGGGCTCCGCTTGCCGCCCTCCTCCTTCCCGCCGCCCTCCAGCAGCAGCGTCCCGTCGCGGTCGCCGCCGGTGCCCAGGGCCAGCGAGCCCTGCTCGGGGTCGCCGCCGGCCGCCGCTCGCCGCCCCGCCGCC
>VZTR01015049.1:292229-317837 GCA_013400775.1 Chaetops frenatus | reverse complement strand
CGCCGCTGGGGCCGCCGGCGCCGAGCGGGGAGATCCCGGCAGCCGGCGGAAGGGGAGACCCCGCTCGGCTCCCGGGGATCCCCCTGCAGCATCACAGCCCCCCTCCCCCGTTGCGGCTGGAGGGAGGGAGAGGAGGGGAGGGCATCCCCGGCCCCCGGCGGGGGGCTGCTTCCACCGCCGAAGCAGGAAGGAGCGGAGGATGGGGAGGAAGGATGCCGGGAGAGGCGGCGGGTGGGCGGCTGGAGGCGCTGGCTGCCGCTGCGGATCGAGCCGAGCCGAGCCGGAGCCTCCGCCGGCGGACCGGGGCTGGGGGCAGCGCGCACGGGCAGCCCCAGCCCCGCCGGGGAGCGCCTTTTTGCGCGGGTCTCTCGCGGGAGAAGCGGCTTCTGTCCCTTCCCGGGCGGCTCCTGCGGGAGCGGCGCCGGTCCCGAGCCCAGCTGCAGACCCGAGGGGTCCGCCCGGACCCGTGGGACCCGAGACCTCCCCTCTCACCGCACCCTGGTCCAGTCTTCGAACCTAAAACCTGACGGGATGTGATCAACAGCCCCTGACCCTTTTCCTTTCAATTTCTCGGCTGTAAGGAAGATGGGGAGAGACAAGCTTTTGTGTGCCCTGCACCTTTGGTGCCCTCGGATTTCTGCCACTACGCACTAGAAACACCCTCTCTGAGAGCTGCTCTCGTGTAAAAAACCTGCCTTCAGGGCTGAACGTTCGCATAGCTACACCTTGGGAGGATAGAAAGGGTCTCAAAATAAAATAAAATGCAGTAAAATTAAATAAATTATAAAATAAAATGGATCATTAAATGAAATATAAAATGAAAAACAGAATAACAGCGAGTTACAGAAATAAAATGAAATAAAATAAAATAAAATACAAATCCTTACAGATTGCTGGTTGTTTTCATGGGAGGTTCTCCTCCTCCAGATGGGGGAGTTTTCCTGGTATCTCCTGAAGAGATGCCAAAACACCCAAGAGCCCTTCCAGACTCAGAAGCAGATTTGCCACCTACTCTATCTGCTCCTGTTTCATTCCTGAGGGATTTATGATCTGAGCAGTCCTTCCCCTGTTTCACACACCAGGAAGGGCAACATATGCAAAGGCAGCTGCTAGAGGTGCTTTCTGGACTCACCACAGGCCACACTACTTTGGACCAGACAATCCTGGGTCACTCAAAAATAGCACTTCTGTCGTTGCAGAGCTGGGTGGAAGAAGGGCTGTTTTCCCTCCCATATTTCATCCTCTGAGGGTCTAAATTGAGCAGATTCCATGCCAAAGAATAAAAAAACCCACTTCTTCCTTCAGCTGGAGCTTCAAGCTCCAGCATTAATGTGTCTCAGTCACCATCCGATTTTGAACCTTTGCATTGCCCAGGGATTTGTCTACAAGGCGATGAGAGCAGGCAGTGGTATCTCATGCACATGCCTCCAGTGCCAGCAGCCAGGGTCGGGATGCTGAGGTCTCCTGACATTATCAGCAAGGAGGGCTGGCCTGGGCACAGCATCAGGAGCGCACACATTCTGCTGCCTGCTCAGCTAACATCTATCAGCATCATTTGAATGTCATTTATAGCTGTATTCCCAAGGAGGGCTGTGGGAGGCTAGGAAGTTTTGATAACTAGGCCATTTATCTCTCTCCAGCTCCTGTTCTACCTCAGTACAATAGCAATTACACTTCCCAATGCCACAGGGGAGCTATAAGCATTAGCGAGGATGTATGGGGCACTGAGAATGGAGCACTTGCTTCAGATAACACCCTATGCCTTAACCTTCATCCCAGTGTTACATTAGGAAGAAGTGGGAGGAGAAGGGGAGAGGAAAGACAATTTATAGCTAACCAATTCATCACAGCTTCAAACCACAACAGTAAACGTTCAAACCGAAATGGGGATGGTAAATAATTTTCATGGGGGGAGGCAGTAAATTATTTTCACTTGCAAAGGTTTGTACCAATGTCAGATAGCAATAGGTGATTGATAGGCAGGCACACCAGCTTGTTTGGCTTTTGTAACACTTACACCGGGGATGCAACACTTTTCAATATCAATTACATGTCGGGGTTTTTCAGCTGCAAGTTTCTGAGACATTTTCAAGCCTCAAATCACGCCCATACAAACCACCACTTGAGACCCAACAGGAAAGCGTTTCCATCACCTCTCTAAAATTAAAATACTGCAGCCGAGTGGCAGGAATTCTCCTCCTCCATATTCCATCTGGGATAACTGCTGCGCAGATGTAGCCGTACTGGCTGAGCACTGTAAAGCAAGGGAGGTTGGCTAAAGTCTTCTAAATCAATCCAAAGACACACTACAGTTTCAAGAGGATCTGAATCAGCCCCCAGTAGTGGTGCCACAGTACCCCACTGATGGTACCACTGCTTGGGACCCCAGTCCTGTTGCTCACCTGCTGGCAATACTCCCGCTCCCTCTGTGGGAGTTTGGGAGTTTGGCCAGATGGAGGGCTCCAGGCTGTGATTTGGCTTAATGAGCAATTACACTCCATTACTATTATTTATGAAGTGTTGCTGGCAGCACCCAGTGTGCTCAGGTTTGATATCCACCTCCTTGGCTGACACTGGAGATCTCTGTAATCAAAAGCAAGTGCTTCTACTGAGCTGGAGCTGGCAGCCAGGGCTGGCTGTAACAGGCTCTCACAGGAATGTGCAGAGGGACCACTGGTAAGCATCTCCCAGTAGGTTATGCTGGCCCTCATCAAACAGAAAACTGGTTCAGTCAAAGAGGTTATAGCCTAAAATCTGAGGAAAACAGGATTATATCTGTTGGTCAAGATAATATGGCTTTCTCTTGGCTTTTTCATAGGTCATCTGGATTCCTGTGAGTGACAAAGCACAAAAGTGCTTGGTGAACGTCACGTTAATACACAGAGTGTATTCTGGTAGAGCTACATAAACACTCCACTGGAACATCTAGAAGGAAAGTGCAAATAAGAAATCAGTTACTGTTGAAAAGCCTTTAGGAGCAGAATGACAAAACAGCTCTCATGAGCTTCAGTGACAGAGAAACAGAGATCTGTTACTGGAAAAATTTGTCAGGCTATCTAGGAACCAGGAACAGAAAGAAACACTGTCTATAGTGTGAGGGAAACTGTCATTAAAATGTCATGTCCTGCTCTAGTAGGGCATGCTTTGAGAATGGTGAAGAGCAGAACCACAGGGATCATTTCCTGGGATGAGAGATCTGAAACTTGAGGACCTCTTGACACAGAAGTCTTGTGTATGGAGCAAGACCCAGTGCATGGAGGGTGAAGCTGTATAAGAACTGAAGTAAGTGGGATCTCAGTTTCAGTGTAAGCACTGACGTTGAATTTTATTGTCCTTTTCTTTCTATCCTTCTTCTGGCTCCTCTATCTTATCAAGCAAAATTTTTGCAGTACTTCAAGGCTTCTAGTTTCTCATTTAGGGTGACAAGACCTAATTTTAAGCTGGTCTCCAACTTCCACTCAACCTTTGGTATAAGCTCCATCAAGCATCTTCATGCACTTTCCTTGGAAGCTCCAAAAGCTTTGAGGACTCCATTCACACACAAACCAACCTCACTTTTAATCATTTTGTTAAAACTCACTGCTTGGATGCCCACAAAATCTACAAGTATGACTGAGCATGGTCTGGAAGCCTCTAGTGCTGAATGCCAAATGAGACACTGCAAGTACAGCACTGATACCCCAGATAATTCAGGCAGTAGTAGCAGCCTTGCTTTAAGAGAGACCTGAAGCCCCATGGGGGCTGATTTAGGGGGTTGCACATGGACTGTCCAGACATGGACTATGCTGTCTCAGCTGCATTGCTCAAGCACCCAGCCTGAATCTTGTACTCTGATTTCTGTGTTCAGCAACATTTCCTCTCCCCTCTTTGTGCATCCACATCCTCCTTCTTGCTTACAGCTACATGTCAAACTTTTTTAAGGGTTTGTTTCCTAGGGATTGACATTGAAGGAATCTAAGATGTGGTTTAAACCAACATTAAGTGTAGCCCAAAAAGAACAACTGGTTGGAACAAGACAGAACAGACTAGTCAGGCATGAAGGACTCTCAGACTTGGTCTTGAGTTGCAGGTTTGATATTTATTTTTAAAAGCTATGGCTTAGTTTAACTTGAAGGTATGGTCTGTGATCTACAGGTGGTCAAACTGATAAAAACGTCACACTGGCATCCAGCTCCTTGCATGAACTTCATGAAACCAGGTCAGACACGCAGCAGTCATGTTGGGGAGACTGAAATCAGTGTCTGATCCTAAATCTGCTGGTGGAAGAGTGGTTGAGATGTACATGAAATNAATGTGAAACCGCTACATTAAATGGTGTTTCCGCCCGGTTTCGAACAAACCCATGACAAAGACAGAACAGACTAGTCAGGCATGAAGGACTCTCAGACTTGGTCTTGAGTTGCAGGTTTGATATTTATTTTTAAAAGCTATGGCTTAGTTTAACTTGAAGGTATGGTCTGTGATCTACAGGTGGTCAAACTGATAAAAACCTCACACTGGCATCCAGCTCCTTGCATGAACTTCATGAAACCAGGTCAGACACGCAGCAGTCATGTTGGGGAGACTGAAATCAGTGTCTGATCCTAAATCTGCTGGTGGAAGAGTGGTTGAGATGTACATGAAATCTCAAAGCTGTGCAGAAAAATAAAAGATTTTTATGACTGGCAGCTCTTCCTTCCCCAGACTGCAGATGAACCTGATGAAAAGTAGCTGCTGCCCCAAGCTGTTTTCTGTGCAGTGTAAGCCAGAGCCTGTATTAGCTGTATGTTCAGAGTCAAAATAACTGTAGGGCTGGTACTGCTGGTCCCAATGTGGGTAAAATTCATTAAAAGAAAAAACAACAACAAAATAAAACTGCAACTCTGACATACCTTCACAGTGCTTACTTGAGGGAAAGACTTGCATGAACTGGTCCCCTGGTCCAAGAGCTGGCAGGGCAAGGGTTCCCTGGTTTGCAACTGCAGCAGCTTTGGCCTAGCAGAAAACATCCCTGGGTGCCAGTGTGCAAATGAGACCACAGAAATCCCCCATGCCAACTTTGCTCTCTTTAAGCATCCAGTTCCCTGGCACTCACATCCTCAGGACACAAGAGCATCCATAGGAATGGGGGACCAACTGGAAGCTGCCACTGGCCTAGCTGCCTGCCAGCATCGTGGAAAACATAAAGTGGAAAATAAATCTCTACCACTGCAAATTACTGCATGGGCAAAAGAAAATCAATACATTGTAACTTCACACTGTCTTAATGCCATTAAAAGATCGTTGAAAACCAATCAAAGGAGCATCCATAATTCACTCATACTCCCCTTACTGAATCCTTGTCACAGTCACAATGTATGTGTGCATCCATAATCTTGTTCAGTCATTTTGCACAGTCCTTGTTTTTGAGACAGGAAGAGGGATTTCAGCCAGCAAGGTTCTTACACTGTATCAGTACCTTCAAACCTTGGGCTTCCACCTGTGCTGAGCTCTGACCATCCCAGTCCTTGACTTTCTTGAAAAAACTACTCATCTGAAACTTTTTTATTTCTCAACCCAGTGAGCTTAATCCTTTCACATGGTTGAATCTACCTTATCATGATTCATTTTCAGGCATCCCCTTTAGCACACAAGGCAGGGCAGCACTAAATCATTGAAAGTCCAAGGGCTACCTGAAAAAATTATTCAGGGAAGGAAAGCAAGCAGATAAAGATGGGTCATCATGAGTCTTCCACTTTCTCTCAGTCTCACATTTTATAATTTTTTCTGAGCCTCTTGGAATTCCTCAATTCCCTTCCTAACATGAGTGAATGAAAGTAAAGTGAGAATCTCCCTTGCAGGTGTTGTAACATCACACAAGTCAACCCCAAATCCAGACATTTGATCTCTTATCATTACAGATGGCAACTCTGAGGAATATGTGTTGAAAACATTACTGATTCCAATGATTTCTCCATTTCATTTCAGGTTCATTTAAGGTTCCATATTGTGCCTAAGATAATATAGTGTCTCCCTGTCAAAGTGGGTCTCTTAAGTGCATATTTTCCCTTAGCATCACAATAATCAGTTGGAGTGTCATTAGTGGAAATCTGATCCTGCTACAGACTCAACATCAATCACTATAGAGTTACTAGGAGATGCAGCCTGTGACTGCTTTTACAAAGGGCTCCCATCAAACTCCTTCTTTACCTTCAGACCTGCAGAAGTCATGCTTTCAACAATGTGTCTTGCAAGAAATTTACCCACTGGTTTCCTTTCTGCTCCCTGTTTTCATAGGAGGAAGCAGCCATTCTCATCAAACCAGTACCTCTTAGTTATTTTCCAGAAATATTTATCTGATGCTTCCTATTTTCTGCAGAATAGGAATGGCCATGTGGCACAATTTGACGTAGAAAAGAGGAAGGAATGGTGGCTACAGACAGCAGAAACCTCTGAATATTGGTTTTAAATTGCTATGAATGGATCCACTGCAAATTCCTCAGTCAAGTCCCTTTTAGTGGAGCAAGACAGAAAAGGCCTTTGCTATGAGTGTCTTGTGTGCCAGAATTGTGTTTCTCTGTGACTTGGGCGCTGTCACTGATGGTAAAATATGAGGGTGATTGAATAACTGGAACAACTTCACCACCAGCTCTGGGTGGGACTGTAACTGGTTGCATGAAGCATCACACACACTAAAATAGTGATGTTGTCTGGCAAGCCCTCGTGGTAGAATCTGCTTTACAACACTCAGCAGTCCTATTCCAGGAGAGTCCTAATAACTTCAGTGGAAGCAGTCCTCAGGTATTCACAAAATTACAGAATCAAGGACTGATTGAAGTTGGAAAGGATGCTGGAGATCACCTGATCCCACCCCTCTCCTCCAGCAGGGTCACCAACAGCCCAGGATCATGTCAAGATGGCTTTTGAGTATCTCCAAGGCTGGAGAATTTGCAGTTAAATATTACCTCATTTCTTGCTTCTGAACACCCAGTTACCCAAAACATTGATTGAAGTACCTGACACATATTTTAATTTCAAGGAATTTAGCCCAGAACTACACTGTGATTTACAGCTATCAGTCCTTCACATGTAAAACCCAGCTCTGGTTTGTACAGATATCCCATCCCCATTTCAAATTCAGCCCTTGGGAGGAGAATGTCCCATGGGCTGACAATGATCCTAAGGGCAAGTTTCTTCACACTGCCTTTGGTAGCTGCAAGATTTCACTCCAGTCATTCCAAGGATGCCACTTATCACTTCCCCAAACAAAGGAAGAAATTGCCATGTATTAAGACAACTTCTGACTTCATAAATATGAAACTGAAATCTATTTCCAGCCTCCTTTTCCTTGCCCACTCATCTCCAAGATGACATTTCCCTCTCCCATCAGAAGCAGCTTCTGACAAGCAGCTCCTCCGGGGCTTTCTGAACACTGCAGCTCTGTAGGATCAGCAAATCCTTGAGTGCACACCCCAGTTTTTGGGTGGCTTGTCTCAAGATGGACATTTCCAGCACAGGCAGTCTCTCCATGTTGAAAGCAACAGCAAGGTGTACAATACCAGGAGCTCATTTTTAACTCTTGGTTTGCAGCTTAACAGACCCACCCTAATACACAAAGTTCCCTTTGAATCATGGTCTCAAATCTAGAGCTTCTCTTGTTCTCAAATGCTGTCCTTCTGTTTCATAATTTGCACCTTCTGTGTGCTAATGTTCAGAAGGGGAAGGGCTCATAATAGATTGTAGAAAACTGTATTTTATTGCACAAAGATGAATGTTGATCAGCCTGCACAGCACCAAAGTTGACTTTAGGCAAGAAACTATGGTGTGGCTGTAACCTTGTTGCAGCTCCCAGGTATCACATAATTCCTGCAGCTTAGTGAGAAAGGGATGCACTGTGAATCTGCCAAATTAAATATTTTTTCCACTTTTCTGGAGAACAAATGTCTACAACTCCCACTCTGAAAATGATGTGGGACCTTGCACTATCAGAGCAGCATTTTTCTACTGCCATTATCTTTCCTGTTGCTCCAAAGGTCTGGTTAGGAATTAGCCATGAGGACACAGTCACAAGGCTCTGCTTTGGAATAACTCATTGCCTACCTATCAAGTCAGCCTTGCTGGACCCTTGCAGATGTGGTCTGGGTGATTCCAGGATACCTGAGCAGTGACAACATGGACATGCTCCTTAAACCATATCATTGCTTAGCTTGATATCATAATGAAAAATCCAAAGAAACTGTGAGCAGAGACTGTGTGAGTAGAAGACAGAGTAGGGAAGAGTAGGATTTGCTCTCATCTGTTCAGGAGGAAAGCTGAATTGGAAATTAATATGTAGGTGTAGACTTAAAGGATCTTGCTTTCTTTTCCTAACATTACCTATTCCCTGCCTGGCTGTGGTCAATGTTACTCCATGTGCCATTCAGGGAGCAGTTGTTGGTCTCAGTTCCTGAGGATTTGGTCCTGTGCTTCATTTTCTTCCAAGGCCAATGTGCACAGCTCACTGGAGCATTAGGGCTTTAGTGCTGTGGGATTACAACTTCTGGTACTGTGCAGGGCCTGGCATGATGAATGGGATCCCTTAGCACAGCAGGAGCGGGCATGCTTCATTATTAATGAGCAGGTGAGCAAGGAGGTGTTTGGCAGTGCAGCTCTGAAGTGTGTGGACTGAGGCACCGACAGTGAGAGCACATCTGCTAGTCCCATCTCCACCAGATGGTTCCTGTCAGTGCCCAAAGTTGCTGTCATTTATTTAATCAGTAATTTAGTTCAGGGCTAACTGTGGAATGGACACATCCCAGATAGGGAAATTGTGGTCTGACATCTGGAGACTTTGACAGGAACATAAACCCATGGAAATTCTTCAGCAATAAGTTAAAGACGCTCAGAGTTTTCTTTTGAATGATGACCTGATTGAAAAAAGGGAAAAAAAAATTTTTATTAATACCTGCTAAGATAAAGTCTTTCTTTTTATTATTATTCTTTCCTGGAAACAAATTTTCAGAGAAGATTTTTTGCTTGGGAAACAAGTTTTTTGCTCACTAAAAATAGTTTGAAAGATGAGTCTATTTCAGTTTAACAAAATAAAGATGACAAAATGGAAAAGTTTGGCAAGAATTCGTTAAAAGGCTGAGCAAACAATTATTCAGTGTTTCAGCATCTGAGCAGTTCCTCTTGCTCAGAGCTTCAGGGAGGTTTAAACCAGGGCACCTCAGGGTGGACACAGGACACGTGTGGGCAGCCAGGGCAGCAGCAGGGAGTGGCTGGGACTGAGCAGGCTGTTCCCAGTCAGTCAAGAGTCTGTTTGCTCATCTCTGGCCCTGTAAACTGGGAAGATTTGGTACATTTTTCACTGAGGTTCAGTAGCAAGGCCACATATTTGTCTGAATTTTCAGGCAGCCTGAACTCACACTCAGTGTCACAAAGCTTCACCTTTTTAAAGAGGGTGCCATAACCTCCTGGGCTCCCAAGATAAACACCAGTTCTATTCTCTCTCTTTTTGATGAAAAGACAAAATATCTCTTCCATGTATGGCTGAATGTTCATCTTGCTGTCCCAGGCCACTTTCACAGCAGCAAATGCTGGGCTGTGACCATGGCTGGAGGTTGGATGGGGCTCTGAGCAACCTGGGCTACTGGAAGGTGTCCCTGCCTATGGCAGCAGGTTGGAACTGGATGATTTTAAGGTCTTTTCCAGCCCAAACTGTTCTACAATTCTATGATTCTGTGATTGTTTTCTTGGACACTGAAATGAAACTGAGGAGCACTCAATCTTAATTACAGCTTGATCTTCTTTGTTAGGCTGAAGATAATTTGTGATATCCAGGTACACAAGGATGTTGAAGTCTTTGGTAGATGTTTCTAGCAAGCTATAAGAACAAAAGCATTGTGAGATGGATGGTTTCAAACCCTTGAACTCATGATGGGACTTTAAGATGAGCTGAGGTGAAAATTTTTTTCTTCAAACTCAAAACACGGTAATAGAAAAATGATAACAGAAAAAATTGAATGAAGGATTTTTACTTATTTTGCAGAAGCTTAGACAGAATCAAAAACTTTCTTTTGAAGATTGGTTTGAAGTGTTTGTTTACTGGTTCAAAGCTCTCTTTTAGATGTTCAAACCAGAAGTAATAAAATTAGAAATGTGGCCAAAGCCAAAATACAGAACAGTCAGAAACAGATTGCTCCCATGGTCCTTCCGGAGCCTTGAGGTTGCTTACTGTTGAAGTTGCATATGGTTCCTTAATGGAGTTCAATTTGCAATTACTGCTTTTATGGCATTTCTCTGCATTCAGCCACCTGACAGCAGCCAGAACCCAGTTATTGTTCCTGTCCAGTGTGGCATCTCTTTCTCCCCATGTTTGTAGTGTGTGCAGTGTGTGTAGTTGTACCATTGGAACAACCTCAGACACCGCAGACTCCACCCAGCAAAGACTGATGATGGCTGAGGGGTGTTACTCAAGCAGAGGAAGTTCAGGGTGCTGTGCCTTCCTCCCTAGGGTACAAGCAATTTAGACTGGCTACAGAGAAATTACTTTTAACCCTGCTGCAGCCAGAGATTTTGGCTACCTAAGCTGGCTGTTGCTCTATGAAGGTAAAAAGACCTCATCTTTCTGTGCAGAACACACAAGACAAGTTCAGGCCCTGGGGGATCTGATGGTCACTCTTTTCTGCCAGGGGGATTTACCATTCCTGATGTTTGATCCTAGTGGGGATGCTGTCCTGGAGCAGTGTTCAGGCATATTTCTGTAGTTTCAGAAAAATACAGCAAATCCACTTTTTCAATTTCATGAGGGACAAAAGCAGGTCCAAACAAAATGTTTTCACTTTCTCTTAATGCCACAGTGTGAGGTCTTAGAAATTATTTTCCCTTGCATGGCAGAGGTTTTGGGCAGTGCAAGGTCCAGAGCTCATCCCATGACTTTGCTATTGCTTGCAGAAGCTTCCAGTTCAGCAGCTTCTTGAAGCCTGGATCCCACCAATTCAAGAGATTAAAATGTATTTAAATATCTTCCTGGGTACTTTCTTGTGGATTTCTCAGAGTTCAGCACAGAAGCCAGTAAGTGAATGAACAGAAGAGCTCAGAGGAAGAGATGCAGATGAAGATCCATTTTGCCAGATCACTATTTCCAGGCTGAATTACAACTGAGCCTCTCCTACCTTGGCCCAGTCAGTCTGCCCTTAGAAGAATGATCTATCCAAGAAAGTCTAAAAATATCCAGGCTTGGAGAAAGAGTTTCTAGCAATTCACCATGGAGGCCAGAGGCAGAGCAGTTTAAAGGTATTCTCAGTGAAGCTCCTTCACCTGTAGCTGACCTTTCTGCTCAAAAAGAGAATTAATTCTTTAAAACTGTCAAGACCTTGTTCTTTGGAGGCATCACTAAAAGGGGAAGTGCCTGTACCACAAGATATTTTTGTCCTCACCAGGAAGCTACAAGAGCATTAATTTAGAGGCATTAATGCGACGTTGCAATTTGTGGATGTTGGAGGGAAGCCCACGTTCCTCCCCATTCCCTCAGCTGCCTTTCAGCATTTCTGGCTGTGACAGGGCTGTGCTGGGCCAGAACTGGGACTTGGTGCTACTGGACACTGAAAGATGTCCCCCTGGGAAGGGTAGGAGGTGTGGGAAGCTGAATTGTGAATTTCCAGGTCTCACTGCAGCAGCTCACAGCACAACAGGGAGCAGGCTTTTTGGCCTCCGGATTCCAAAATCTGCCCTTAGATCACCCAGGCACAAGCTGTGTTAACCAGCAGAAGCTCTGCACTAACAAAACTGATGGAAAGCTGAAGGCAAGGATGACTTGGCCAAAACAGAAGGCCTCATTCAGATCTTCTGAATACCTCTGTATTTCCCCAACAGATTTCCAGCAAGCTTGGATACAATCAGTTGGAAAATTTCAGTGAAGATTTCACTGTCTAGACTGGGCTTTGTGGTGCTTGAAAGTCCCAGTGCACACTGTTCCACGCCTTAATTTCCCTACCTTCAAATGGAGATGATGTGGCAACAATTAGTATCTGGAAAGCACTTCAGATGTTTATACAGTACATTCCCTTGAGCCAGTTACCTACAATCAATGGGATATAATGGCCTCATATTATCACAATAATTAAATGCTTCCAGCTCTTCACTTAACTAATGTTTGCAATGCACCAGTGAGATAGAGGAAATCTTAACTTTACCTGGTTGACAGAGAACACATGTAGAGGAAAAAAGCTACAATATTCAAGAGCTCATATATAAAAACCCCCATGTGTTTCTGAGCAATTAAATCCAAAGGACTGTTAGGCAGCGTAGATCACTTAACCTTTGGACTGCAGGAGTCCACCCTGAAGCTCAAAGAACTGCAGCCATGCACTGCAGGTCTTACTCTTAGATCCTGGTAATAAAAATTTTACAGACTATGATTGGAGCAGCTGTACTTCTGCAGCCCTCTCTCAGACATTTACTATCTATGGTTCTAAATATAGATCTTCAATAAATTGTTGCTGGGGCAGAAGGAAACATACTTGTTCTCTGAAGCATCTGTCTCTATGGCCAAAGCAAGTTATTGGTATTACAGTTCTGCTAACCAGCTTGTCTTTAGTCCACACATCATTTTGGAGAATATTTTTACCTTTATCACACTTATGTGGCATTCAAATGTAAAAGACTCTTTGGGTTGAGAATCAGTGATAGAGGCATTTTTTAAATAAAGGTCTCTAGGATTTAATGAACAAGACCAAACAAAATCTTTTAGGATTTCATATCTGAAGGCTGGGTTCTGGTCTGTTTCACCTTACCTTCCTCCAACCTGGAAAAGAAAAGGATTAATCTGGCACAGTCAGGCCTATGGTCTATATACACATATATTCTTTTTACTATGAGCAAACACATAGGCTAGAACCATAATCACAAATGCTGTCTCACCAAAACCTGAACTTTTCATGACCTACTCCTGTGGTGCACTTGAAAGAAAACAGAAACTAAAAAGATGTATGTGAATAATACAAGATATTCTGTGCATTGCATGGCGCAAAGTGCATCTCCAATGTGATTACCAGTAACCAAGTGGGACTGTGTTATTTCAAACTGATTCTGAGTTGCATAATATATCCCCCAGAGAATTTACTGCAGCATAAGTAACAGCAGACACACCATCCCATGTCTGAAAAACATACTCTATTTGATGCATCTTCAGGGTAATGCTGAATAATAGAAGACATTGTTTATCATCCTAATTTTTCATGATACAGCACCACAATACAGGTCAAATAGAAATTTTCATTCCTTAAAAAAAAAACAAACCCTCAAACATGTAAAATTTTAGGGAGACAGAAAGTAGGACTCTAGAAGAAAGACTCTAGAAAGTGGGAAACTTTGCTATGACTTCTGTGCTAGATCAGGCTGCTCATATTTTCTCAGAGTCCTTTAAGTATGGCATCTGATGTCATTTTTTTAGACTTGAAATTAAGAAAACTGACTCTTTTAGTTGCTTATGAACAAAAAATTTAAGGAACTTCTGATGTCCATTTATTTCCACTACCCCTTGCCACTCTCATATAAAATTGCTCATAAGCCTTCACAGAGAAAATACAATTCTACCTCAAGTAGAAATATAGGCTCACAGAATGGTTCAGGGTGAAAGGGACTTTAAAGATCATCCAGTTGCAATCCCCCTGCTATGGGCAGGGACACCTTGCACTAGACCAGGTTCCTCAAGGACACCTAATAATTCCACCATTCCCGATGGACTTTTCCATCAGATGCCTGACAAAAGTTTGACCAGAACCTATAGGAAATTCACTGCCGTGCCAGCAGGACCTCATTTCAGCAGTGCTTGGTAGAGATCCTTGGCCTTTTGTTAGATAGCCTTGACCCAACCTTCTGTCCCACATGCCTTCAAATCCAAAGCTTCTGCTGCTCATTAAACTTCTGTTTTTGGTTCACTGGGTTAAATCACTCTATCAGTGCCATTAATAGACATGAGCCAAACTTTGCTTTATGTGAGCAACCACAATAGCAGAGAACTTCTTGTTGGCTTAAAAGGTTGTTAAAACAAAGGGAAAATATATAAAGACCTCCACTTCAGCAACATCTACACTGTCTGTGCACTTCACGTGATTTGGGAAGCATTAGTATTTTGTTTTGTTTCAGTCTTGTAATTAGAAGGATTGTGCTTCATTATCCCACTGTAGCTCCCACTGTGACACAGTCCTGGTTATCTTTTTAAAAGCAATATTTCATACCAGCATCCAGTTCTGTCATCTGAGTACAAAAGCATTGGATGTTTCTCCATTTCTTATTTCAAAACAGTATTTAAAGGAAAAGGAAACAACACCTCCCTACCCCCAGACATTTATTCTTATGGAACCATTATATTTGGGAATGATATAAGGAAGCATTTCAGACAAGGGACTTTATTTCCATAGAACTGAATACTTGAACTTCAGAGGGGAAAGATATCTTTTGGGGGCTTGGGGTTTTTCTCCTTTTTCTTTACATGACAGCTCTTATTAAAAGGGAAAAAAGCAGTTCACATTAATTAACTGATATTAATTTGATGGGGAGGAGGGGGTTGGGTCTTTTCTTTCCCCAGAAAGGCCCTGAAGAGCTGTTCTACAGAAGAATGTTTGTGTACAAACACAAACCTAAGTCTCCAAGGTTGTATCTGTGAGCTGTATCCAAAGAGCTCCACTGCCTGCCTCTCTTCACCTCATCTGCCAGTACCCTGCCCTTCCTTCAACAATCAGAGCCTCTCCTTGTACAAAACATATGCTCACAGCTAATAAGATGATGCTGTCAGTGATACATATAATCTCGTGTTCCTGTGTGCATATGTTAACTGCAGTATTCGTTTGGAGTATTCTGATATTCAGAAGGGAAAAGGGCTTTCCTATATTGATGTTAATTAGCATAGTGTACCCAGAATTCATCATATTCTGCTAAGCTCTGCCAGGGAAAATGTATTAATAGCTGAACTGTTGCGATCCTTTATTAATATCAGCACTGCAAGCTCTGTACCAATTTTAAGGCTTATCAAGAAGACAGGATTCTTGTACTTATTCCACAAGTCTTTCCTAGTAAACAGAGATAATGAAAAAATTGCTCCAGGGGAAGCAGCTTGGGAGCAAAGGCAAGTGGTGTTTAACTCCACACTGGGTTGTTCTGTCCTGTAGCTGTTGGATCAGTGGCACTGATCCTTCCAAGGATCCCCAGTTCAGGGCAACATTTTGTGCTTCCTCATCCCAGATAATACCTACACCTGAAATCATTGCCATGAAGGCCTGGGGAGGGCCCCTGATAGGAGCACTTCCAAAGAGCATCCAAAGTGGAGATGTCTGTTTCCTTGGAAAGCTCTGCTGCAGCAGGATGTTTTGCCTAAGTGGGGGTATATCAGCTCAAACTTTGCCCAGTTTGCAAAAGTTATTGGTGGATGGAGAAGTGGTACACTGCTTTTGGTATTGGAGAGTGCTGAGATCAGCCTGACCCATCAATCCCTAAGTGAAACATTCACAGGATGTGAAGACAAGGTTTTCCAGCTGAAACTGGCACTGGTGAGGGTGTGGCCCACACAGCTCACCCAGAAACATCTGACTGACAAGTCAGTCACTTTGTGCTATGAAAACCCAATCCGCTTTTTAATGGCAGAGACTTCTAACACACCCCTTCTGGGAGTGTATGGAGATTCCTCCCTGGAGTGGGGGTGCCCCTCAAGGTCATTTCTCCAGGCTAAGCAAAAGAGGTTTGCCCGAAGTCATCGATCTGGATAAGTAACATCAATCTCCAATTAACAATAATTAAGCTTTGAAATTGTTAATTTGATAAGTAATGAACTATATTAGTAATTATATCTATATATACAGTGTAGTAAATAGTACTGATTAAAGTCTCTTAGTCTAATCATTATCATCATCATCATCATCAATTTAAATAAAAAATTTATTTTATTCATATATTTGGCTTAATATCCTTAATCCAGTCAAAGAAAGTCATGTGAAGGTTCAATTACACCTATATAAACCTTTAGACACAAGTCATTGACCAAGTCTGGGGCTAGAAGAGGATCCAGCCACACCCAGACTCCTTTCTGAGGAGCTTAGAAAGCAAGGGGGTCCTTTCTGCTCCTTGTGATTAAATGCAAGGGTCTCCCTGATAAACTTTGCTCAAAGCTTCCATTCAGCCCACGACATTTGGTGTGACACTGCTTTCCTCTCACAAGGATTCACTTCAACCTTCTCCTACTTTTCACTTCAGCTTCACTCTTTCCTCACTGCTCCCACATTTTCAGCACTTTTTTTGTATCCTTCACTCCTTTTCTTCAAGGTGTCACCTTCTCTTTCCAGCTGATCACCTCTGAACAGCACGGCTGGACCTGGGGCACAATTTTTGCAGAGAAATGAAAGCAGAGAGAATTTTAGCACACCACGTGTGGGCAGTGCATTGTCTAATATATCATATACTGTGTCTGTCTGGGTGATCTCTTCTGTTGATGATTTTTATCAAAGGAACTGTTTTGCCTGCATACTAAAAGGAAACATTCTTCTTGAACTGGGTAAAAACTGACAAAAATATGATTAATAAAAACCTCCGATAATTACCACTGTTTTAAAAAATCATCAAGCTGAATAGGGAAAACGTGAAAATAATTAAGAGAAGAAGAAAGGGGAAGGAAATGCATTATAATTTGAATAAGACCAGATGCATGGCTATGAAGCAGAAAGGAAAAAAAAACATGAAAAAATTGCAAAACATCAGGGCATGTTAGTTCCTTTCTAGCATCTCTGTATTTACAAAAGAATTCATTGAGTCAAGGCCTCGGGTGAGAGCCATACCAAGGAAACAACCTCATCTAGGCAAAGGTTTCAGCAATTGGCTGCACTGACCAAGCACATGAAAAAGTAGTAACAGCCCCATATCTCCATCTGGCACAGCTTTTACAAGCCAGCTCTGGCACAAAAGCAGCTGCCCTAGCAAGGCAAACCCTTACATCTGCAGGAACACTACAGGACACTACAGGGCACACACATTTCTGTTTCCAAGTCCTAAGATAAGAACAGTCTCCCCATGTGCCAACAATCTTTCTTTGCCTTTGTTTCCTACTTCTCTTCCCTGAAGGGGATTTTGAGATCCCACTGGCTTTCATGAGGTCTAAATTTCACTAAATCATAATCTACCCCATTCTATTAATATTTTATTGGAGAGTATTAGTTCTCTGAGCTGCAGTCTCTTCACCTTTCCCATATTGCTGTATTTCATCAATACAGTTCATATTTTAAGTTGATTTTTTGGTGAGGGTTATTCATTAAGGTTTAATATACATTTGAAAGCTGCTAACCCTGAACATTTATCTTTAATGCAAAAAAAGCCCAACCTATTTGTAGCAGAAAACTTGTCAAACACAGTCTCATTGGTATCTCAGAGCTGTGGTGGGATAGTGAGGATGGCTGGAGTGCCACAGTGGAGGGATAAAGGGTTTTCAGGAAGGACAGACTGGAAAGTCCAGCAAGTTGACCAGTGTCAGAGAGCTGCAGAAAGCCATGGAGCTCTGCCTGGGGATGGATGATGAGCCAGCTGAGAGGGTCAGGAGCAGTGGTCAGACTCACATGGCTGAGATGGCTACAGGCCACTGGAGCTGAAAAAGCAGTCGGTGATGCCTCTCCAGACAAGTGGAAGAAACCTCACGTTCACAGACTCTGGTCTGCAGCAGGGGCTTGAATCACTCTGGTATCTTCTGAAGGGGAAACACAGCAGGTCACAAACAGGCCACTGCCAGGCCCAGAGTTCTGTGGTCAGCAGCAGCCTGGCCAGAGGGCTGTGACTGGGGGTGTAACACGGGGTTGTTATTGGCACAAGTGTGGCTCAACACCTGCTTAAGCAACAGAGATGGCTTGATTGTGTAGCCTCAGAAAGTTTTCAAGTGACACAAAACTGGAAGAGGTGATTGATACACGAAAGGGTCATGTGGCCATTCAGAGGGACCTTAACAGTATGGAAAAATGGATTGATGGTAATGTCATGAAATCAAATACACAGGAACAGAAAGCCCTGCATCTGCCAAGGAACAACCCCATGCACCAGGATAGACTGGGTGCCAACCAGCTGGAAAACAGCTTTGCACAGTCTGGTGATGGGGTCCATGGTGGACACCAAGTAACCGTGACACAGAAATTTGTCACTGCAGCAAAGAGGACCAGTGGTCCCCTGGGCTGTGAGAGATGGACTGTTGCCAGCAGGCTGAGGGAGATGGTCCTTCCTCTCTGCTTACCACTGGTTGTGTCCAGTGCTGGGCTCCCTAGTGCAAGAGAGACATGGACACACTGGTGCAAGCCCATTGAAGGGCTGTGAAAATGATGAGGGGGTTGGAGCATCTGTTGTACAGAGAGGCTGAGAGAGCTCAGACTATTAATCCAGCAGCAGAAAAGATCAGGGGGGTCTTATCTATGTATATAAATACCAGTTTTGGGGGAAGTAAAGGTGATAGAAATTCTTCCCACTAGTGTTCAGTGACAAACGGGCAATAAGCACAAACTGAAATACAGGAAATTCCACTTAAAATTTAAAAATGCCTTTGTATTGTAAGGGTGTTTGAAAATGGAATGTGTTCCCCAGAGAGGTTCTAGGCATGTGTAGTGTCTATCCTTGGAGATATTAAAAATTCAACAGGACATAGCCCTTGGCAACCTGCTGTAGGTGACCCTGTTTTGAGCAGGGCATTGGACTAGATGAGCTCCAGATGTGCCTTCCAACCTCAGCTGCAATATGATTTTGTGAAATACATTCAGCCCAACTGCCTAGTGTCTGGATAGAAAAAAGCATTCACAAATATTCTTTGTATGAAAGTCACTCACTGTATAGCTTACATTTTAAATATATATATAATAGTGACAGGAGGATTTGCCTGGTTCTTCAATGAAACAAATTCTCTGGAGTAACACTTCAAGGTCATTGCCTCCATCCCAGCTAAGACCTGAGGGCTTGCACTGCAGATCTGACATGCTCAAACCTGTAGCACACACAATAGTGTTACTTAATTCTTAAACATGAGATTGCTCATCAGATTTACTGGAGCAGTGGACAAGACTAGAGAGGTCAATAGCTGACCTAGGAATTGGAGCCAGACTTTGAGTTTAAGGTCAGAGCTCCACCTGGGACTGGGACAATGTATCTGACACTGGGACATGCTCCAGTGATTAGACTTTTGCCAGTTGGCCGAAATGAAAACTCCACAATTTCCTGCTCTTGTTCAGACTTGAGCAAGATTTGCCCTCTTGCAGAGCAGCAGGAAGATGTTCTGCATTTACAGTTGTAATTAGACAAAGATAAATTGCTGGGGGAAACTGAATACTGTTCATTCGGTGTGTCAACATAGTAACTCTTTAGAAGTCAGCGCAGAAGCTGCACAGATCAAATCAAAGTGGCAAACATACCCACAGACACTGACATGTTTCTCCTTCCATCAGGAGTTCTTGGGGGAGAATTTTCTCTGGCATCCAGGACCTTTTTTTTTTTTTTTTTTTTTGAGGAGGAGGTGCTGTCTGGAGTCATCTTGAGATGGTAAAGAAGTGGGAGTAGAAAGTGACAACCAAGATGCTGCGAGTCCCATGGCTAAGCAAAGGCAAAGGTGTTTGCACTCAGCACATGAATAGTAGGTGAAAGTCACTCTGAACATCTCAGAACAGCTGGAAATGGCTTTGTGCACGCCCATGCCCATGTAGGACTGTAAGTGGAGGGTCTGGAAAAGACATGCTGGAGGCTGCAGGCCTCTGAGGTCTCAGCAGGGTTTTAGAGACCTGCAGTCCTCTAAAAGCCAGAGCAACAACAGCTGAGGAGGAGGCTGAATCCACCATCAAAGTTATGGTCATTGAGTAGAGAGTCTTGGTTCAAATGATGTAGCATTTGTTCCCTGGACAGAAAACCTTGGCGGATGTTCACTGGAAATTACAAGAGTCAGGCCATCTGCTGCAATGCAAGAGAGACAGAGGCCACTTCAGAAGAACTATATACTTCAATTAATTAATGGGGAAGGAGAGAGAAAAACTACTGTGTAGTGAGATCCAGCCCCTTAGTATGAAGAGAGAATAAAAGCATTGCTTTGGTGCACACTAGCTCAACCTATGAGTCACTCTGCCAAATCCATCCCTGGTTTTGAAAGGCTGGAGAAAACAAAAAGAAATTTATTCTTTTCATTCTCTAGAAACAGTCTTTGAGCTCCAATACTTACATCAGAAAGAAACAGTAGATCAAAGAGGCTGAACGCTGTGTTATTCAAGCAGGTTAGCTAATGAAGGTTTTCCAGTGTACCACGGGGTTTGTGTCCAGCTCCTAATCATTCTTGTATCTAAGCTCTCCTTAAGGGTCAACCACCCCTTCTCCCTTGTGTCATAGAAGGACTTTTCCATCCGGGTTTGTGGAGCAAAGAGGACACTCAGTGGCTGCTTAGGTTATCACAGGTATGTGTTCCAGCAGTGTTCCAAAGGAGCTACTCCTGGGTGCTGTTGGCAGAGGGTGTTCACAGAAGCCTGCAGTGCCATGTTGGACAACACCAGCTCCAGATTTCCAGAGGACAGGACTCCCCTGCTCCAGACATGGGCATACTAAGGCAGTGATCTATTTTCCAGCTATATTTTTGACAAATGCATTTCTTAGCAGAATTTCTTGTGGTTTCTAGGAGATGGAAGGAAAAAGATTTGAGAATGTCTCAGTGGCATTTTCCTCTTTGTATTTTTTGTAGAAAATAGTATTACCTGCTTTTAGTATTCACAGCCACAACTTTCCCTGTGCTGTTAGGATGGGCCTGCAGGGCATAAACCCAGGGGTCTTTGTGAGCACTGTAGGCACTGGCTTACCCAGCTCCAGCTGAGATGGAGACTTAGATCAGGGCCACAGTGATGCAGCAAGGCAAAAGTAATGTTTGAAAGGATCCAGACAAGCATTTGCCCAGTATGGAACAGAACTGAATTTTGGGGGGTTTAGCTTGTGTGCCCTCCCACTGTCATGGCTGATGCAGCACACTGGTGTGAGAGAGTGGAAAATATCTAACAACCACACTGTACGTACACTGTTATCTCTGCAGTGCCTCTCATCTGCCTCAGCACCTTCTTTCCTCAGGGTCCCCTTCCCAGATAGGGAGTTGTGCACAGGCTCTTGCATTACTGAATGTTGTCACACAGCTTTGCCTTCCTCTCTTAACTCCCAGAGAAAGGCTGCCAGCAGCCTGGAAGGTTTGACCACAACTGTGGTTGTGTTCACTGCTGAGTTACCCAGGCAAAATAAGCAGAGCCCATTTCTCAAAAAACAGGTGGAGTGTGTGTTCCAGAATGAATGTGTCCATGAGCTTCTTTCTTTATCAGCATAAATACAGGGAAGTCAGGAATTCAATTTCTTCTGCTCCTTAAAGGTGCCTGGCATTGGGTAATAAAGAATATTAGCAGAAGAGCAGAGGCAAACTGCACCACTGCTGCCTATGGGTTTCTGGCTTAAAAAAAGGGAAAAATTGGAACCTTCAAGGCTGGTCTGGCAACATTTGCTGCAATTAAACTGATGTATCAATAAAGGGGGAAGAGTGGGTGGACAGAAGCAGTGCAGTTTCTAACTAGAGTAGTGCTCATTTGGATAGTGACTGATACTGGGAAGTGATTGGCAAAGTCTTTTTTGACATCTGCAGGCTGATAAAGCCAGCAAGGGGATTTCCCACTGATATCAAGCAGAAATTTGCACAGAGATCAAAGGCAGAATAAAGCATTCCTGTAGTGAGTAAACTCTGAAAAAAATCTTCATTACTTCTAACATACTGCACTGGCTGTAGTTGACAATGTGCTTGGGAGCACATCATCCTGCTTTCTCCTCCTTTGGCATCTGACTTGGATTCCCTTGCCTCTTTCTTTTTTTTTTGCCTCTCTTGCAGTCTCCCTGGCTGCCCCACCTGGCAACAGAGTCAGTAGCAGAGCTTTTATTAGTAGCATCTTCTAGATTGGGCAATTATTAGTCAGCTCCAGGCCTTAAAAAGGAAACAGGTCTGATTACATTTATACTCCTTGCATGCTCTTCAGCACAGGGACCAGGTTTTCACCCTCTATCTGCAAGGCATATTGGAACTACCACGGTGGAGAAAAGAGTGCAGCTGCTGCTAACAAGGGTCTAAATGAGTGGCAGGTACAGACATCATTCAGAGGAGGTGTTTTAGGCTGCCTGCAGGAGAAACAGCTTATGTTGCAACAATGTACGTGGGAAATTTTGTGAGCAGACATGTTGGTAACTTAAAATACAGAGAGATTTATATATTTATATGGTTATATATGTATATAAGCTTATATATGCTTGATCTTCCATACTATGCAGAATAACTATCAAACACACAGGTACAGTGAACACCTCAATCTGGACAAATCCTGTTGCCAGGCTTAGGTTTTGATTTGTCATATCACTGGGTTTTATTGTTTTTACTGCTCAACCTTGTATCAAAATAGATCAGACACATTCTTCTCATCCCTTCAAAGCAGACTGCAGTAAGGTGATGCTTCTGGACTGTATCTTTTTACATCCATCTGGGACAGCTCCTCAAACTAAAGGCTTTGTGCAAATAATAATTTCCAAGGCAAACTAACATGGAACCAAATACTGACCCATTTTCTTAAATCATATTTTTGTTAAACTTCCAAAAAGCAGTTCAGGTTTCTGACACTACTGAAATCAGAACAAACTAATTTTCAAAATGTTTTAGAGTATCCATTGTTAAAACAGCTGCCTGGGACATTGCTGGAGGGTTTTCTGCAGGGGTAAGGACCAAACAGACTAATTTAGGATTTACCTTGTTATTTCCTATTGTTTGCCTTTAAGTCAGAAATTCAGTCTAGTCCCACTGTGATTGCTTTGTCCTTCAAAGCTCACTTCTCCCTGCCAAAATCTTTCTAGCATTATGTTGTTCCTTGTCTCCAACTTGCCTAAAATTTCTGAAGTTTAACTGGATGCAGTTCAGTTTGAGAATTAATGCAATACAAGCGCATAATCAATCAGCAAGAAAAAGGAACATTATCCTTTCTCAGTGTGTTGCATGCTACAAAAGTCACACTAGACCAATCTCAGTCCACAATTACACATATTCCTTTCAGCACACCCATGCGAACTCCATTAGGGCTGGCACCAAAGACCAGAAACTTTCTGAGAGTCTTTTGAACATGGTTGGTGAACATAAAAATCCTTCAGACTTATCCAAAATTTGTGAACAGGATTTATGTAGGCTTCATAAGAATTTGGCTTGTATGCTACTAGAATATTCAAAAAGGCCCTTTTTCCTTATACTTGAACAGACTGGAATAAAAATGCCTAAAGAATCCTGAAACAAAAGTAAAAGCAATATATCATTATTTTTGGATGGGGGGACACAAGCTTATATTTGATAGTGCAAATACGCTCACAAGTCCAGAAATGGGAAAATGGAAGGAGAAACACATTACAGAGAGTAAAGTTTGCAAGTAGTAAAGTCAGGAGCTGCTGCTTCACAACTGCTTCCCATGAAATCTGGAGTGGGAGGAACCTGCATCTCCAGTCCAGAATTAGACTTCTTTAAAAAGTGTACTTTCCTTTCTGCTTTTCAGGCTCATATCTAATTCACTGTTTATGGTTTCCTTATGCCTCCCTCATCATTTTTGCTTTCCCAGTGCCTTTCTCCTATTCAGTGTTTCACCTGATTTCTTTCTTCCCACCTATGTGTTCCTGCACCATCACCAAGACCCGTTTTATTTCCTACTCTTATTGTAAACTTCTAAGAGGGCTTTACCCAGCAAAGGTCTGTGCTTTGTGCCTCTTGTAGCCCATCAGCTGTCATTATTGGGATTCACAAGGCCCTAAATGCCTCAGTGTTCTCCAGCTTTCTCTGTATCTCATCAGCACTTGCAATCACTGGCACTGCATTTCCCAAACCAAGTGCAACAAAAGTAGAATATCCAAACTGAAACACTTTGTCCTATATTCTTTCTGCATCCTAAAAAGACATTTCCAAAGTAGGACAGTTCTTTTCAGTCTGGATCTTTATCTTTGGTAAGTTTGGCTATTAAAATATAACTGCCTTCACATGCTGCCCTCCTCTCTGTGCTGGCTGTTAAGTAGTTGGGACCTCTACAGAATCTTCCTTAATAATGTGATTTGGGAAATCTCTTTCCCACATAGTGACTGAATAATAGCAATGACACTAAACCCCTCCACTCCTTGGTTTCACCATCTTTAACAGAAGAAACTTTTTCTCATCCTCCTGCTACCCTTTCTGAAAAAGGGTTAGTGCTAGGCAGAAGAAAATTGCAGGTGGATGCACATAGTTAAATTTAGCTACTGAAGTGGGCCACAAACATTTGCACAGCCCTAAGGAAAAATAGTATCTCAAATTCAAATTTTACTCGTGTTTAGTGCTAACAGAAGCTTTTAGAAAGGTATTAGCTAGATCAAGATATCCAAAGAAGGGCAGTGTTTCCTAGAAAGGATCAGCTGGGAAGAAGTGGGGGTGTAGGTGTGACTCCTTTTAGGAGTCATGGCAAATAGGCAAGGTGGCTGTGGAAGAGATAAGCAATATTTTCTGCTCAGTGAGGGCAGAACAAATGGTGCTGGTTTAGTCTGCAGTATGAAAACAATGTGGCAATAAATGCTGCTTGTAGAGGCATATCAGGCAAACATCTGAGAAAAGTCTGGAGATAGCTGTTTTGATCTTGAGGAACTGAAACAATCCCTATATATCCTCAGTGTTCTAATTCCTCTGGTTCTGGGGCACCCCACAGCAGTGCTGGGAAACTGGTGCCAGGCTCTTCCAGCGTGGTGTGGGTGGGCAAAGGAAGGTCTTGACAGCAGAACCCACTGGGATGCAGCTTTAAAACCACACCAGCAATGAAAGGCCAGAGTCTTTGTGGCTGTTCACACCTCATTCCCAAGGGAGTAGCTGTTCCTCAGGGGAAGTGGAAGAGGGGTCTCAGAGCCAGTCACAGCTTTGCCAAGGCTAATTGTGCTGGCACAGTGTCCCAGAGTCAGCACTGATAGTGGTTTAATTGCATTTACATACTGTGCTATTTCCGAACACCCTGCACAACAACTCTCATTTGCCTCTCAACAAGATGTGACGTCTCTGATTTCACTGACAGTCTAAGTTGCTGAAAATCTAAGTTTTAACTCACAAGTGACACACAGTCCTGGCCTCTGATCATTACCCCCAGTACTGATTCCTTTTTCTTTTCATACCAGGTCTCTTTCTTGTTCTTTAGATTCAGTAATCCGAGATGGCTCCAGTAGAAGGGCTCAGTGGCTCTCAGAGAATTGTGAAATAACTGACCTGATCTCCATCCAGGGACCAAATTCTCCCTATTTAAATGGAAGTGATTTCCTCTCCTGTTCTGTCCATGGAAGGGAGATCCATAACAGACTGCAGAAGAGCAGTGGTGCTTATCTGCACTACCAGGCAGGGAAGCTCATGGTAGTCTTCAAGAAGAATCATTAGTAGGAAGTAGGAAAGCAGGGCTATTGTGGTTTAAAGGACAACAACTTTTTTTTTTTTTCTCCTTCCTGGGGGGGTTCTTTGTTTTTCTACTTCCGCCGGGGCACAGTTTCCAGCAGAGGTGAGGAGCCCACGGATTGGCTAATTTTAAGATGGGCACTCCATGTAGCCATTGAATATTAGGGGCGTCTTTGCGAAGCTTA
>VZTR01015049.1:263950-291412 GCA_013400775.1 Chaetops frenatus | reverse complement strand
GTGGTAAAGGAAGATAAATTAAGTGGGAGAAAGGAACCATCTTGGGTGGGGGGCTGGGGGTGGGGGGGAAGAAGAAACCACCTGGGGGCTGATTTTGATTTTGTTGTCTTTTATTAATAAACTATTTTTATCTTTGAAGTTTAGGCCTGTTTTTGCATTTCTCTTAATCCTTATTCTCATGAAAACACTACACTACAGTCTCGCCTGGTGTGAGCAGGTGAGCAGGTGAATGTGAAACCGCTACATTAAATGGTGTTTCTGCCCGGTTTTGAACAAACCCATGACAAGGGCAAAGGATGAGATTCAAATTATTGGGAACCTTAAATCACCTCCCTCAAAAAATAAAGCAAGTGAATCAATGTGTAGAGAGGGAAGGGGTCAATCATTTTTTTGTTAATATCATATCACAAGGCACAGCAGGGGCCATAATTTGGAGTTGACCTAAAATTTTTGAAGCAGAGGGCATTCAGCCATGGGTTAAAGACCTGTAATGATGAAGACTTTACTTGCTTTATGATGAAGTTAGTTAATTGCCCTCTTAGCTAAACATTAGCTTCATTTTTGCATTCCTGGCAATGTGGCTTCCTGGTTTTACAGTTTATAGTTCCTGGATCTCAGTGTAGCTTTGTCCCCTGGATAAGAGAGCCCATGTCAGCTCTTTGAAGAGGTGCTTCAAAGAGTGCCAGGAGTGTTTCAGGAACACTTGTGGGCTCCCATCTGGAGGCTGGGTCTAGGGCTCTCTCTGGATTGTGGTTTTCAGAGCCCAAGCCAGCTCTCACTAAAGCCCAATTCTTAGATTTGTGAGTCTAACACAGGCACTTCTTTCTCCAACTTTGATCGGTGCCCTATTATCTGAAATTTTCAAACATGGTACAAACCACTTGTTACTTATGAAATCTTCATAGATCTCATTTTCAGTCACTGTTTTAGTGCAAATGCAGGGGATTTTTATATTAAGTTTTGCCCTCTGTTCTTTTTTATTACTGTCTATTTTTAGAATAAGAAATATGCCTAACACCATTTGATAGCTGAACATTGAGCAAGTAGTTCTATTAATAGACTGAAGTGTTCCTGTTGCTGAGGAAGATTAGTATAACTCTGTTTGCTGAGTGAAAAGCACAATAAAAAGAAAACATTAGCATAAATGAGAATGTTTTGATTGTTTGCTATAGTTGTCCTTGGTAATGAAACACAAGGTGAAGCTGCAGAAATAATATGAGCTTCAAAAACTTTGTATATTTGAATAATCAGTGTGTGGGGGAAGTATTCTATACAAGGGACTGGTTTCTTGGTGTTTTCCTTATGGCAATGATCCTACAGATCATGACATCCTTATTAATGCAGAAGATGTTAGGTTAAATAAAGTACACACCTCCTTAATTTCAAGCATAACAGGCATGAGCCCACCTCTTCCTTTCAGGCTAACTGAATCCAGAACTTCATGCAATAATTTGGTACTACAGATCAAAGCCTAAGCTAGCAAAGGTAGGAACTATCAACAGAGATTTGTGTAACCTCTGGTCTCCCTTGTGACCAGTGAGAGGAGCCAAGGGAATGACCTGAAGCCACGTCAGGGACGGTTTAGGTCAGATAGTAGGAAAAAGTTTTTCCTCCAGAGGGTGGTTGGGCACTGGAACTCTCTCCCCAGGGCAGTGGTCACAGCCCCAAGCCTGACAGAGCTCAAGAAATGTTTGGACAGCACACTTGGGCACATGGTGGGATCCTTGAGATGTCCTGTGCTGGACCAGGAGCTGGACTCAGTGATCTTTGTGGGTCCTTTCCTGCTCAGGACTTTCTATGATCCCATGGTTCTTATTCTTTGCTTCTGATTCTAACCATCAAAAGCAGAGGCAATAACAGTTTACTGGAAGGCATGTTTTGTTTTGCTTTAAAATGAGCAGTAATGTACTTGCCTTATATACTTCCATTATATATCATGAAAATAGTTTAAAGATGCAGGAATAACTTTTCCAACTACCTCTTGGAGAAAATGATGTGGGTGTTAAATATTAACCTGCAATCTAATTAAAATTCTTAAATACTCCTGGTGACTTGAAGTCCTGTCATTTTTTATTTCAGTGGCACTTGGCTTGCAAGCTGATTCTGATCTCCCATAAAAGTTTTGTTTGGATGGTTAAAATGTTCTCCTTATATTTTTATAGTGTATCTACTCAGACTCTAGAAAAATCACACACTTCTAAACTGATGTGGAATTGGCCTTACTGAAGCTGATTTTCTCCATGGCCTTAGGTAAATCAGTATCATCTCTATTCTATGTCAAGTTGAATTTCACATACACATACCCAAAGTCACAAGTGTTTAAAAATCAGCTTTCATTTAATAAACCTTGGAAGAAGAGTATTTGAGCACTAAAAGGCACAAAGTGCAAGATATCTGAGAAATGTCCAGCATTATGCTGTCACCATGTGACAGGTCAGTATTTGTTTAGCTTTAAATCTCTTTCCTTCTCTATGAATATCAAAATACTTATTATATTGCTATATATGTGTATAAAAGCCAGAGGTAGTAAGATAAACACTGGAAATTCTAATACAAGCATTAATTGAGCACATGATTTGGTTTCTATTTGCTGTAAGTAATGCAGACCAAGGGTTGCACAGTAACTCCAACATATTGAACTTGTTTTGCAGGCTTTCTAGATTTCTTTGTGCCAGGCCAGACTGCATCAAAATTGCAAGGAAATTCAGTTCTGCTGCTGCTGACAGTACTTGCTTGTTTACCTTGGTTTACAATACATGATGCTCTTTGCTTGATTGCCATGTTTGCCCTTGCCTTCACAGAAAGTTTGTGCCATGGAATAATTTCTATATGAGGAAGAAAAAGACCCATTTCATCTACCCAGATGCACAAAAGTCATGAATGCAGACAGCTCCAGACCTAACCTATACACTGGACCAAATCCCTTGAGTTTTGTCTGCAACCCCTTTATCTGACACCAAGGGCAGCTGCCTGCTCCTGTATGAACAAATCCCTGTGAAACAGAACTGCTGCATCCTTAATCCCATGGGGAATGACCCCAGCTCCTGTTAGCTCCTAAGCTGTGCCTGGGGACTGTGTGGGAGCATGTTAGTTTGTCCCAGGCAGAAAATGCACCACGAATAATTTCCACAAACTGTGGAGAATCAGCACTGTTAACTTACTGGCACAGATGTAGCCTGAGAGTCCTCTTCCAGTTAAACAGGAGAAATAGGGGCTTTGTCATAAACATCAAAAGTAGGTAATTCACATTTTTAGCTGCTTATTTCTCTCCATGACTTTAAAAGCATGAGGAGTGACTGGGAGGGAGACAGACATCTATGTGGTAGAAGTCTAAAGCAGATGGGGTGAATCTTTCTGAACTCACAGCTACACTGGCAACATAATGTCCCATATTAAAGTCAGTGGAACTTAATAGTTTAGTTCTACACATGCACTTCAAATGTCCTTCCTGTCCATCAATGATTTCTAAAATCTAGGCCAGTCCTTTCAATCCTGGTTTCACTGAACCTAAGGGCAAACTCCCATTTCTTCACTGGAGCCTGGATTTCCTTGTTAGGGTTCAAGTCTCCAAATGACAGATACTAGTTTTAATTGGATTACTCGCCAGTGCCTCTGCTGATAGGCAGCAGAGACTGAGAAAAACAATTATAACTCTGATATTCTGGACAGCTCTGCTACTCTAGCTCTCCTCCAGCATCTGAAGAATTGGCAGTTCTTAGAAAAATTCCATACTAAATTAGGAAACGTTCCTTTCTGCTCTATATTAACAGCTTGCAAGCAGCAGGAGACCAAAGAGTTTTGCTCTATGAATTTTTTTTTTAATGCAGAGAATTAGTTCTTTTCTTGTTCTCTATTTTTATTGCAACACTTTTGCCAAGACTCCATATGCCAAGATGTAATTAGCTTTCAGAGAAGACATTTGCAGATCTGGCACAGACCATGGATAGTTTAACAGCTTCTTTTCTGTTTCTTCTGAATATTAAGCAGCAGCATATAAGTGCTTGTGACTTCTCTCAATGCATCTCTGGAGTTTAAATCATTTTTCAGAATTAAATAAATATTAAAAAAAGTAAGATTAACACAAATAGTATTCAAAGAAGATATTTTAGGCACATACAAAATCAGGAATTCCTACAATTATGTGGTTCATTTCAGTGCAAATCCAGCCCTATCTTTTAATTATACATGTATTCATTCTCTCTCTTTCTATATAAAGATGAGAAAGACTGAATAAAGACTGCCAGGTGTGTGCACTAGAGAAGAGCTGATTTGCTGAGGGCAACCATATCTTTTGGTATTCCTTGTCTCTGGAGTGCTTAATATCCCATTCATTTCTCTTTATATTTTATGGCTCTTTATTTGCTCAGCAATTTGTTCTTAACCAGACATCTGGAGCTAGCACAGTATTTTCAATGAGCTGGAAGATCATTGGAGGCATTGAAAATTTTTTTCTGATATCACTGCTTTTCACATCACCCAAAAACTGTGCCTGCTCTCCATGGTACCAGACATAACTACACTGCCCCTCAGCTCCTTCAGGCTGGCTGATTCTTGCTGTTTTACTGCCCACCAGAGCCAGATACAAAGGCCACAAACCTCACAGTCATGGTGATATTCCCCACATTGCACTGGAAGAAGCTTGCAGACAGGAGTGAGGTAAATCAGCCTCACTCCCAGACAGACAGAGGATAAATGGATATCTGGAGATGGAAGCTGCTGGAAGGTGTGTTACCAGTGATATGGTGGCTGAGGACCTCCTCCAATGTCCTATTTGCAAAGGGCCCCTCTGACTGCTACAGCTCTATGAATAACTTCTGCAAGGATGTCTGGATGTTTTTGATGAATTTTCCACAGCACATCTTCACCTCTGTGACCTTTGGCTCTGTAGGTCTGTGTTCTCAGAAGTGACTGGCATTTTGAAGGGCTCTTTTCCACACTTCTTGTCTGGCTCTTCCACACATTCATCTACTGGCTCCTGTGCAAAACTGCCAGTGGGACTTGCAGGAGCTGCTCTCAGTGGCAGTGAATTCCCTTTACAGTTTCCCACCAGGAAAAAAAATATCTAAAGGCTTTTTTTACTTCTGAAAGACTGTCAGGAGTTGGACTCGGTGATCCTTGTGGGTCCCTTCCAGCTCAGGATATTCTATGATTCTGTGGTGACAGCCAGCTGTGGCAATGCACATATCAGACAGTATAGAAGATACTGGGGCACAGGGACACAGGAGGGACAAACTGGTGAAGTGACCTCATAAAGGTCATGCATAGCCACGAGACTGCTCTGTGCATGGCAGTTCTGCAGGAGAGTCCTTAGGATGTGCTGCAGTTTATGCAAAGAGCTGCTTAAGTTTCATGTAGGTAAAGTTTGGCTGAAGTAGGAAAAGACACGAAAAATCACAGACTCATGGAACTGCTTGGGTAGGAAGGGCTTTTAAGGATCATCCAGTTCCAAGTGCTCTGCCATGGCAGGGCTGCCATCCACTAGCTCAAGTTGCTCAAGTCCCCATCCAATCTGTCCTTGAACACTTCCAGGGATAGGGCGTCCACAACTTCTCTGGGCAACCTATTCTACTGCCCAGTTAAATAAGTCCTCAGCTGAAATGGAGTGTTTGCACATGTCCAACTTAAAGATTGCTTAGGATTCTAAACTAAAAAGGGTGACTTGGCCTGAATACATGGAAGACATAACAAAATTCAATTTCTTTCATAAAATACCTAACTGAAATGTTTTGGTGCTTGACTGCACCTTGGCAATGCACCCAGAGGGATAAAAAAAAAAGGGAGCTTGGTTTGCTCAGCAACTTCATATATAGAGCTATCAAACAAAAAAGATGTCAGCGTTCACTGAGCTGGTAACAGAGACTAATCCACTGCAAGGCTGGAAGAAATGTGTCTTTGGTCTTACATAATCTGGACAGCTTAGTTTCAAAGGAATGTATTTTTGCATGTCAGAAAGCCAGACTCTGATTAATAAGGCATTTAACATAAATGACATGGTTTTGACAAAGGAAAAATGACAAACAAGCAGAATTTGATGCCCCCTCTGCCCTCTGGCTCCCTCCAAAGACTTTTTCAAATCCTGTGCTAATTAGATGCATGTGTAAACAATTGATGTGTCATGCCTTTAACAAGCAAAGGTTTGTTTTCTGTGAGCAAATTTCACCAAAGTTTTGTGCAGATCCTCCTGTCTTATCACCAGGAAGGGATGCTAAGGAGGGCTGAGTGCCACAAGCCATGGATTGCCTGCCTTTGGCTTTCTGGTGTCACTCACCAGCTGACTTCAGTGCCTGAAGAGCTCAAGATGAGGCAGCCACTGTCAGATTCCATCCACTGCTACCAGCCAAAATTCTTCAAACAAGTGCCTGGGATGCTGAAGGCTTTCTTCAGCTCTCCTGTATGAACACTCCAAAGCAGAAGGCTGGCTGTTGTCATTGGAGAGAGAGGCTATGGATATTGCACTGGGAAACTTCTGGAAAGCCATGGATGTTCGATCTAAACTGCATCCTACTTATGAAATCCAGCACAAGCCATCTGAAAAGCTGCCAGCTGCACACCCAGCTCTCCACACCTCCCCTCCTCTGATTTACCTTCACCCTTTCTGTGCATCCTCATCCTGTGCATGTCTAAAGAGTGTGGAAAATGTGAATTTGTCAGACTGCCATAGTATGGGCAGTACAGGTCTCTCTATTATCACCACTGCAGGAGAAGTTTTGTTCCCTTGCAACTCAAGTGTTCCCAATTCAAAACAGGAAGCAGAGGGAGTGAGGACCATGACCAGGTAACTCCACCAACCCTGTGGGGATTATACAAGTTTTTGGTGAGAAAGAAGCATAAGTGACCTTGGGAAGCTGCAGGGTATATGTCAAGTTAAAATAAGAAATAAAATAACATAAATGGGGGAAATAAGGACTAAACTTTTACCAAGGCCATTGTTTGAATCTGAGTATGACACCAGGAACCAGGCTAGAGCAGTAGTAAGGCTGAAGGTTGAACCCCAACACTGCTGTCAGCTCTTCATGGATACCTTTCTGTGCAACATGTGGATCTCTGCACAGCCTGAAGGATGTCTACAGGGTGGTGATGAAAGAACCAGGACCTCCAGCAGCACTACTGATTGTGTAGGCATGGCAGGAGAAAGAGACAGTGAAGGAAAAAGTAGGAGAAAGAAAAGTCAACAGTCTTCTCCTTCCTAGGCCACACTGAAGGTTAAATTATTCACTTGACGGGCAATGTGAGGATGAAGGCAACAGAGCTGACACAGCAGAGACCCACAGCAACTCCAGTTGTTAGGGTGTTGCTTGTTCAAAGCATGGTGGAGGGAAATGCTTTGGTCACCAAGTCATGGATGGCATGGACATGTGAACTGGAGGAGGAGCACCAGCTGGCATTGCCTCTGGTGGATTCTGCAGCTCTTGAGATATGGCAGCAAATTTGGGCAGAGAGGCAGGGCCCCATCAGGCTCCTAGAAGGGTTGAATACTTTTCCTCAGGAAAAGCACTTCCTACTTCCTTTGTTTATCTGAACTGGCACAGAGTAGAGCTTCTGTCCTCAATTTAAGCAAATTTGTGAAAGAGAATGAAGATTCTTTTCTTTTGGGCCCATCAAGAAGGACACCAAGAAATCAGGTGAAAAGGCTGTGAAGCACATCCTGTCAGGAGAGGCTGAAGGCTCTGGGCTTGTCTGGTTTGGAGAAGAGGAGGCTGAGGGGAAAACTCCTTATTCTCTAACAGCTTCCTGAGGAGGGGATGGGGAGGCGGAGGGATAAGCTCTTTTCCCTGGGATCCAGTGACAGCCTGCATGGAGAGGGTTCAAAGCTGGTGTCAAGAAGTTCAGAAAGGACTTTGGGAAGATGCATTCTTTACTGAGAGGATGGTCAGAGACTTGAACAGGCTTCCTAGAGAGCTGATCAATGCCTCAAGCCCGTCACTGTTTAAGAGGCATTTGGACAATGCCCTTCACAACATGCTTTAAATTTTGGTGAGCCCTGAATTCACTAGGCACTTGGACTAGATGGTTGTTGAGGGCTTCTTTCAACTGACCCAGTCTGTTCTGCTCTGTTCTATTCATTTCTGTTCTATGCTCTCCTATCCTATTCTATTCTTTTCATCCCACTTGTGTGGGGTTTGACACATACAACCACAGGGGGACATAGGATTTACATGCATAAGTTCTGCAAAAATTCATATGAGACCTTGTTTCCAAGGATTTGACATCCATGCATGGAGTGCATTTGAATTCCTCTGCCAGTCTGGTGTTGAAATGCCAGAACAAAGGAGGAGACCAATAAGAATAACTCAAGTTCATATGGATTTAGTGCAAGAATTAGCAGCTGTTTTCAACTCCTGTATTCAGACCACAGCTCTTTCTCCTGACTGATTTTCTCAGGTTCATTGATGTATTTGCCATTTAAAATGCTATTTTTGGACTCCCAAGACATGCTTCACTCCAAAATCCTTTACAATGGAATTCACAATAAGTTTCTTGACTAAGATCTAAACAACTCCTTCATTTTTTTTGTCTGCCAGATTTCTATATCACACTATCAGAATAATCAAGGTTAAACTGCCAAGGTCTGCATCCCCTGAGAGAGTGCAGTAATAAATTTAGTGGAGACACTGTAATTGCTTCAACCTGAAATGCCAATGAATGTTGAATATGGTAAAGCTTCTCACTGACCTCTTACCATTTCCCAGAAAGATGCATTATGTGCAGATACTAATTTGTTAATTGTCACGCAGTCAAAGGCATGCAAATTATGTACGAAGTGAATCTACTTAGAACTATTGACATGCAAATTATAAGTTCTTTCAAGTCTAAAGAGAACAGGAACATTCAGCTCTTTCCAGCTCCAGTGCAGAGTAAGAGTTCATTACCTTAAAAATTTTTTAAAAAATAATTTGAATATGAGCTCCTAAAGGCAAAAGTAAAAATGTATACCTGTAACTGTTGGAGAACTTTTCTCCTGGAGTGACCTTTCAATTGAAAATGACATTTTTGAAAATCATTGTAGAACCAGATTGCAGTGGAAGGGAGGAAGTCCCAACAATTTACTCTCAAGAAGTGACATGGACAAAAATGCTTGAAGGGTTCTGCTTTCTCCTCAACTCCAGTCCAGAAGAAGGGAAGACACTCTCTCTTCTGCTTTATCTGGATGTAGTGGTGTGTTTTTTCATCCCATCTGCCTTCATGGGAAATAAATCTTGTGCATTTAGCTCAGCTGACTTGAAAAGATGCTGGATGGGAAGTAAGAAAGTATTTTGTGTTTTTTGAAGATGTGTTCTTGAAATTCTTGCTTTTGTGTTTTGTGACCAGTCCCTGTCCAGTATAAATCAGAAATGCTGCTGTGTTCTACTTTCTGTTTATATATTTCCACAGAGCTAAGCCAAGTTTTTAAGCAGGAACTGGTGAGTTCAAGTTTAAACTTCTGCAAGGAAATGACTAAAGGTAGGGTCTGATCTCTTATTGGAAAAGTGGAAAATCACTGCCCTCCAAAGGCATTTCAGATTAGATACTAAATATGGAAGCAATTGAAATGGCCAGTCATTTGAAAGTTTTACTGTCAATATTTCAACTGAAATAGAAATATTTTCACTGAGCCATGTGGACAAGGATGTTCTACTTGATATAAGGCATTCATTTTTTTAGAAAGCTTTTGACAGGGTTGAAAGATTAGGAAAAGGAACTTAGCTGTCACAGCATAAAAAGGAAGGTCAGCTCAAGGATAAAGAATTTGTTAAAGACAGGAAACAGAGTAAAAATAAAGAGTTTTTAAAATGGAGGATTATCTGTGGATCCCTAGAGAGACCTGGGCTCAAAGTTGAGCTGCTCAACACCTTCTCAAATGGTCCAGAAACAGATGAGCAATGAGTATGATAGTATTTGCTAAAATAAATGTTGAGGTGATAAAATGGCTTGCAGAAATCATACCTCAAACTGCCTGAGAAGAGCACAAAAATACCTGAAAATCCCAAGGAGCTGAGTGACTGAAGGAAACAATAGCTCAAAATCTCTAAATACAAAGGGGGAAATAACTCCACCTAAACCAGCTTGATCTGTCAGTACATAGTGGCAGGTTCTTGTCTAGCTATTGAAACTCAGGAAATAAAATTCGAGCTCCCTGTAGGCAGTTTTATAAATATGTGGGCTCAGTGCTTGACAGTATTCAAAAGATAAGAGACCATTAGGAATCTGTAGGAAAGTGAGAGACAACATGGTGCTGTGTGAAACCACAGGGCAAACACTTAGATCTTGCCCCACTCTGTCCTGGATGTAACAGAAGTAGAAAAGGTTCTGAGGAAAACAACAGGATGAATCAAAGGAACCAGGAATCCCCAAGGATATGTAGATAGGCTTAAAATAAACTAAGGCCAATATTTACAGGATGCATAATTAAAGCACAAAGCTTGTAGCCACAGGATACAGGATGGAGGTTTATAGGCATAGTTAGTGTGAAATAACAGCAACACAGATTCACAGAGGAGTGTTCCATCAAAGATAATTGCATGTCAGCCCCTAGGTCAGGCTTTCCTGTAGCTGCTGACTGGGTGAGATTGTATCAGGGAAGGATCATTCTTTTCAAAGTTTCTTATACAGAACAGGGACGAGTTTCACAGCAGCGTATGCAAAATTGAATTTTGCCTCTCCCAGAATAAGTGGAAGGGCCTGGACAAGGTTGGAGTGTGCAGGAGAACCTGCCTCCCTCAAGGGTTAGCAGGTGTGATGGGACAGTCACACACAGCCCTCCAGAGGAGTGGGAGATTGTTACTTACTGTGTTTGCTGGCCTCAAAATGTCCTGCTTGAACTGAGGCACATCTTGGGCTAACTGGGCTTCTGACTTGGCTTCATCTGGTCTTCCTTACACCTACTGCTGTGGGCAATGGCATAAGAAATTTATTGGTGAATTTGTGCCTCCTGCCCTCAAGTGAAGGGTTTCTGAATTATATCCTCATCTCTGCCACTGCTGGATCCGAGTGACTGAGATATATCATTTTATCCAAAATTCTTCATATTATCACCCATAAGATGAGCATATCTTTTCCCAGTTATGTCTCTTAGTTCACCAATGATTTCAGCATCAATGAAGATGAAGTTGGGAAGTTTTTGGGTCTCCTCAGGAAGTGAGTAGAGGTCAGATAAAACAGTAGAGCTCAGACCTGCCTGGGAAACTGTGGGGTATGATGTACGAGGCCCTGAAGTAAGGCACCTGTGGATCTGAGTGCTGGGAATTTCTTATTGCAAAGGTGTTTTTCTTTAAGTGACTCATCCTGACCATAAACCTTGCTAGATGCAGAATTTAGGAATTAGTTTGTACATCAAGCTGTTTACTCAGATTTCTTTAGCAAAAGGAAATGGTGAGAGCTCCTATGAACTCTAACCAAGAACTCCAAAATCAGCATGAAAGATAGAAACCAGCACCACACTGTCAAGGAACACTAGCCTGGAAATGGACTGGTGGATGGAGTCTGGTTTAATTCAGAACTGGATGGTAGTTTTGAAGCAGGTTTCCTGCTTGTCTCCATTTGCTGTTCCCTTCTTTGCAATGTCAGGGAACAGATTCTGAAGAGACCCACTATGTCATGCCCCAGAGTGGGCAAGGAGGTACAAAAGTAGTGAGAACATTGTGCAGTACAAGAAATTGGGAGAACATTCATATTTGTGTTCACACACAGGTGTCCCTTTACACACAGGCTGAACAATACTTTGTATACTCTGCCAATCTGAGAAAAAATCCAGGTCATAGAATACCACATCCTTTACACTCAAAGGAAACCTGGAACCTAAGTCTGTCTGACCAAATTATCCTTTTTTTTTCTGATTCAAGATCCCAGTGATAATTTCAAGAGCTGATATTTCAAGACATCAGTTGCTGAAACTAATTTTACAGCTCACTCAATAGGCAGATTTCTCTGTTTCTAACCACATGTAAAAATTTTCTTTAATCCTGTGATTCAGATATATCTGGCAATAAAATCTCTGCCGCTTCAGTCCCGAGCTGATTTAAATGGTCATTTTTGCCAGCTGTCCTTGCATCTTCTACACTGAACCCTGAATTAATACAGTGGGGGAAAAAAGCTTCTTTGTCTATCAAAACACGAACCAGATTTGAGGTTTTCAGTGATGAGATACCAGGTTTGAGCTGACCCAGAGTAATTCATTTGAAAAACTGTGACTTTCATGCCACACATTTCTCTACTACTTATAAGCAAATATTAGACTAAGTAATCCCTTTGAAACAGGCATTAAAAAGCTTCCCTCAGTCATTAAACCCTTTCAATGCCTCATTAATTCTAGCAGTATAATCTGTTTTTGATTAACCAGGTTGTTAAGCATCCAGTGTCAACTACTGATAAAGAGGGAGAATTTGCCTTGCAGATCACAGACATGTAATTATGTATCTCAACACAGCTGATAAATTGTGAGAAATTACCTTCATCCCCACAGAAATCCCCCTACCACATTAGCACCAAATAATCTGATGACACCTTCACAACTATAGGTACATATTAAAGAGCCTTTGATACTTCACTATCACTTTGAGAATGTTCAGACTGAAACTCAAGTTTTGTAGGAAAGAAACTGAAAATGTTTAATTGATTTATCTAAGATACTCTGGACCTATATTGGAGGCACATTTGGAAAAGTTTTAAGAATGTTTGACGGTGACATAGTTTCATACATGAATTCCCAGACTGAGCTAAACTGTAAGCATAAATTTAAAAAGACACATTTTTATTTAGCATATTGAAAAATAATTTTAGTGAGACGAATATAGCTTTTACTACAGACATAAGGAAGAGTGATACTTTTAAGCATTTAAATAGTTGAAGCTGTAACTAGATACTGAGCATAAGCACACATGAGGAAGTTCTGAAAATGATGCGGAATATCAGCATCTTTAAATATTCAGAGATACAGTACAGAGTCTTAAGTTCATGGAAATTTTAAAAAATGAGTGAAAAAAAAATGGGCTTGATTCCCTTAGAGAATTTCCACTGCAGAGTGGAGTTTAGTGCAGGAAAAGCAGACAGCTTGGATTTCTTCTGTAGCTGATGTCATGTTTCACTTCAGCTGTACTTCATAGGTGACTGATTAATCTCTGTGAATGTTTTCCCTTTGAAAATTTTATACTGATGATGCACTTTCATTTAAATATGGAAGCATATTGGAACTTTATTATCAATCTCAGTGAAATCCTTAATTAAAAAGTCAGATGGCTGCCTGCCTTGTTGCAAAACCAGAGGAGCCAACACTAATTTATGTACACTGTCAAACAGGCATAATTATGCTGCTGGTAGACTTGCAGATGGTTACCAGTGAGAGCACAAAAACAAGGGTCAAAACATAACCACAGGTCACATCTTTCTAGCCAAATGTTCACCAGTCAACTCTTATATACACATATTTCCTATGAAATTTTGGAAGAGAAAGATGCTTATTGTTTAGAGCTGTGGATTTTTCAAGTGCTTCTGTCTATATAGCATACATGCTATAACTTCTGAGATTTTTTTCCCCCCAGACATTCAGGCTGTACTACACTGAGAATTGTATTTCCAGTAACAGAAGTATTACCCTCATTGTGGACCTGGTTATTATGATTTTCCTATGAATCATGCTAGAAAAGCTGTTGTCAAATATCAGAAAAGTCCCTTGTAAGTTGAGACACCATCATATAGTGCCCTATATGGAAAAAATTGCCACTTTGTGCAGATCCAAGGTTGAACCGTTCTGCTAAGACCTAGACAAAGCAGAGGGCTGGTTCTGTACTACACCATCTCCTTAAGGGAATGGGTTTTTGACTCTTGACCCCTGGCCAATTCCCACCACATCAGGGCTTCTCTATGGAGGAGCTGTAGGGTTTCTTTAAATGCATCTGAGGCTCACATTTCTGTGCTCTGTGTGAGGGAGTGGTTGCTGTTGTCTTTAGGAAGGGTTTGTAAGGCAGAAGAAACTATGCCCAGTCTGTCTAACATGATTTCCTTGCTTCCCTGCTCCTCCTAATGTCTATGTTTCATTATTAGCTCAGGTAATCCATGGTGATTCTGATACCAACACTGTCTCCAGACCTGATGTACTCCGTGGATCTCACAGTGTTTTGACTGTGACATGTTTGATGCAGGAACAATTTGTACAAAACCTGCCTCAGAGACATCCCAGCTGATTATTAGATACTTTCAGTGCACAACTGTGCAACCAAGAGCAGCACTTCTGCCACTAATAATATCTTTTATCATTTCTGCTTTTTAAAAAGCAAAACATGTACTGTCACTCTGAGTAAGCTGTGTTTTCTAAATTATGTCATATCTTTTGTCCCTGTTAATTCATATGCTGTTTTCTTAGATTTCAGCTTCATTGAGCTTTCACTCTGCCTGAGTGTATCAGAGGTGGAAGGAGAAAACTTACTCTGTCAGTATTGCTCAGGTGCTGCAAAGGAGAACTATAAGCTTCAGCATGTTACAGATGACTGTATCAGAATAAATACTTTTATTCATAAATAATTTGAAATTAAACTGTAAGTAGGTGGTGCCCAGTGACAGGACCAGAGACAGTTGGCACAGGCTGAACACAGGAGTTCCCTCTGAACATCAGGAAACACTTTTTTTTTACTGTGAGGGTGACCAGGTGCCTGCATAGGTCACCCAGGGAGTTTGTAAATTCTCCATCCCTGAGATATCCTAAAGCCATCTGTATTTGGTCCTGGACAACTGGCTCTATAAACAGAGAAGCTGGACCAGATGACCACCACTGGTGTCTTCCAACCTTGAACATTCTGTGATGCTGTGATTTAGTTTGGGTTAAGTTACTCAGTCCAGCAGTGATGGCCAACACTAGCAACTGTTCAGAAAAAGACTAACACTCAGGCCCCCTAGGGCTTTCTTTTATACTCAGTAACCAGTAAGAAATTTATTTCCTACTCACCAGTTCCCCCTTATGGGAATTATCATTTGAAATGTGCAGTGGGAAAGCATATTTTCCATGTCCAGTACTGTTACCCATATATAATATACTCCTACTGAGTATATTCAGAAATCCATCTAAGACTGAAAGACCTTTTGGTAGTTTTGAACCAAGTTTGCTATTTTATTGCACATTGTTTTGCCCTACAGCTGTAATTGGAAGTGCAGGATAGCTTTACCCTGTCACACTGTAACAGATTCCCTTCTCCTTTTGCTTTTTTTGACCAAGATGAATCAATTTAGCGCTGGAGGGAATCAGACACTTTCCGTTTTGTGCATCAACAAAACTCTTGTTCTGATGGCAAATCCAAAACTTACATCTCATTTCATTTTTAGAACAAGAGAAAGATTTTATGGCAAATCCAAGGGCATTCCTGAACTGTTACACATCTTTCTTCTCAGTACTGCTAGAATTTGTCATTAACCCCATCCATCTCCTGTCTACTGGATGATGAATAAATCCATCAACTGCCTACTGCTAAAATTCATGCAGTCATCTAGTTAGAGGTGAAATATCACAACACACACTCAGTGAGTTCTGAAATTTTAATCTACTTAACCCAATTACATAGTAACAGATAATGCTGTATGTACAACTGCTGAGTCTGCAGTGGCAGAATGAGGCCAAGTGGCAAATCAAAAAGCAGCACTTTTTGGCTGCTCGAAGTAGGAGAATCGTGTTGCACATGCACAATGGCTTTGATCAGCTGTCCTTAACTGGGGGAGACAATGGTGGAGTTTCCTTCCTCACTCTTCCTTTCTTTGGTGGGGGCTGTGACTATCTTTTATTCCTTTTGTTATCTCTTAATTTTCACTATACAGGGGATGTTTTATCTATGTTGGTTGCATGCCCTTTGTCCTCTTTTGTCTTCTTTTCTCAAAATTGCATTACAGTAATCAATAATTTTGTAAGGTGTGTTTATGCTCTTGTGGGTCACTGGTGTCATCTTGTGCTCGTGCATTTACTTCATCTCTCTGTGATCAACCTCTGCTTGTGTTCTCCATGGCCCATAGTCAGTTGAGAGGTTTACTGAAGCTGATTCTCAGCATATACTCCAGGCTGGGTCCCAAGGTTATGTTACCATGTCAAGCAACTCTTTCTTCAGTAGTTCCAAGTATATATTGGTACCTTCTATTAATTTTCCTTTGAGGTGTAATTGTAGCTCAATAATTTTTCCCAAAAAGAAACCGAGAGCAAAATCTATTCACAATGAAACCAGATGAAAAAGAGAACTGAGTTGGAATGGGGAAAGATCCAATCATATTATCCTTTGGGTTGGCATTAGAGATTAATTTTTATAGCTCTCTCTTTATGAAAAAATAAATGAACCATATCTGACCAGGCTGCATAGATGCCTCTGTTTTCCACAATTTTCTGAAACTCCTGACAGGTTCACCCATATTGGCTGAAGGTCTGAAAGGTTTTCAGAAATGTAGAAAAAGAGGAAATCCTGTAAAAGGCTCACCTCTTAGGAACATCAGAAAATCCCCACAGCAATCAATGAAACTTCAGGAAATTTAAAAATTTTTGGATCTGCTGCCAAAATTTACTGATTTTCGTCTTCAAAAGAGTGGTGGAGCCTTTTCTCTTCACCTATCCCAAGGTCAGCAAAATTCATATTTCCAAAACAAAAGGAAGTAGACTTGAAAGGAATTAAAACATAAATTGCACGTCTGACTGCTAAAAATTACATCATCTGTTGCCTGTTTTCCTACTAGGGCTGCACAGTTCCATGAAACAGCACCAACTTTTAGGACCCCCAAGCTCTCCCTGGGCTGCAAGGGGATCTCTGCTCCAAGGGAGTTTCTCTGGGGCTGCCAGGGGTGGGGATACCTTCTCTGAGCCTTCAGCCCTTCCTGCTCTCCTCCTCTTCCAGCCTGCCTTGGGGTCCCTCCTCAGCTCCTCCTCCTGTACCACTGTCACCTTTGGCCTTTGCTGGAACCTGTTTGTCCCCAACATCCTGCAGCCCCACTGCCACCCCAGGGGCAGGGACACCCTGTGCAATCTCAAATACAGAACTTTGATGTGCAATCCAGAAAATGATCCAAGCTCACCCTACGGGCATATTACTACTCACTGAGATCAAGAGATAAAATTTAATGTGTCTTTTCCATAGTTAGCTGGCAAGATTAGGCATTTCTAGTGAATTGGGACATATTGCAAAAGCAGTTGATGTTTTTATACTCCATTAACCAGAGCAGAGCTGATTAAATAGATTCCAGGGCTCAGAGGCTTGTATCATTGAAGAATTTATTCTGGAGTTGGAAAAACTGAGTCAGTGCAAAAGAAAAATTCAAAATGATATGACAGTACATCAGATGATGCTCAAATTCAACTTTGGTTAATGTCTTTGAGATATATAAATTTTCTTTTCAGTTTTTACTATATAGAGCATTGGTAAGGAACTTCACTTTTTCCCCCTATATCCATTTCAAACTGCAACCAAAGAAAATGCATCCGTTCAAGCCATCAGCCTAAGCAAATGGCTATTTTCTGCTTCTCTTCAGTGCACTTAAGGATAGACTATTTATCTTTATCTTACATTAAACATCTGTGAAGAATCATAAAGCACTCTAGAGTGGCTAAAAATTCCCAGAATTCAATGGGAATATTTTCATTTCAACTGCTGAGTTTTTTGCACTGTTTTTCACAATTAGGGATAGAGCACTTTGAAAGGCTGTGTTATGAACGTGGCTATGTGCTGAGGATATTGTGGACACTATCTGAACTTAAACACTTGTTCAGTTATAACTTCAACTTATTAATCTATTTTAAGAATGAAAACAAGTTTTAACCAGAAAATATTGTTTGATTCTTCCTGACTTTGTTTGCTCTTGACTAGAAGCAAAAGCTGATTTGAAATGGAAGCATTTTCTCTTCCAAATGAAGTCTTCCTTTATAAACAATTACAAATGCATAAGGAAGGTAATGAAGGTCACTCAACTTATTTTTTGCTTGCAGTTTTTCTTTATTCTCTCCCAAAATCTTCAAGGAGTGGCATTGTTAAACAAGCTCCAGAATCCAGGAGCTGTGCACTATGCTGGAGATGATTACAGCAGTATCTCTCACTCTAGCAGTATTCTTTTCTTCTACTGTTGTCCTTCATGAAAATGAAAACACTGAAGGAATACATAGAGATTTTTCCTATCCTTAGTTTAGTGAGAAAAATCGTAACTCTTGTTACAAGTGCTTTCTTCCTTCCTTTTCTCTTTTTCTGCAGTAATGTGTCATCTTTCAACCCAGACAGTAAAATCTTTGAAGAAATTACAATCTCTTATATAAGGCCCCTATTCTAATTTCAGAGTTACTAAGTAAACAATCTAGAAAAAAGAATTTATATAGCAATATACTAACAGAAAATGTAGCAGAAAACATCAGCATAAAAAAGTTATTGATAAGAAATGTAATGATATTGCCAACTTCAGCTCTATTTTATTTTTACACATAGGGTCATGAAATCAACACAAACATTCATGTTACATATATAAAGGGAATATTTCACAATGTTTCAAATTAAGGGAGGAACATCTTCATTATTTTCAAAATCAACACAGCTCTTCTTAACCTCGGTAACCTTCTGTGGCTGGAGCTTTATAGGTCCCTGTCCAGTTAGTTCCTTTTTTTGGATTATCCTTGTCACATCAAGGAATGAGTATTTACTAGGATCCACTTCTAACTTCTCAACTTGTTGACTCCTGAGACAAGAGAGGAATAAATGGAAAAAACTTAATTTCAGTGTAAAATATAACAGAACTGTTTGAATTATTATGTGATTCTATGATTCTATTTTGGGTGCCTGTTTATAAACACATTGACTTTGGTATGAGGATTGTTACTGAGCCCAATTAAACCAGGGTTAAGAGTTCTTGTAACTTGAGAATTGATTGCTAAATAAAAACCCCAAATATAAACACATAAAAGTAACACAAAATCTCTTAGATTTTGTACAAAAGTCTCTAGTACAGAAGTCTCTAGTCTCCAGACTTCAAAAGTTAATTTTAGGTATCTGTAATTCCCTTTACATCAGAACATGGTGACTACTGGTATCAGAGCAAGAATGGTTGGCTTTTGATGTAAGATCATTTTTTTAAATACAATTGGGTTTTGATTATTTTTTTCTGTTCCTTTTTACACAGTTCCTTCACACTGGCTGTCTATTAATTTCTAGGTGACATGTCTATCTTTGGAAAACAGAAATACTTTCATTTAGAGAAAAATACAATTGTAGGGACTTAGCCTTGATCAGCTAATTTTTATATTTTGGCAATATGAATTCTCACCAGGTTTTTATTATGAAAAAAATTAAAACAAAGTATAAGAAAATTCAAAGTTTTAACACAATTTTTAGATTTCATTCCTATTAAGGATAGTCTTTCAGATGACACTTAGAAATGTGTTCTGGCCACCCATTAAGGCAACCTATCTGCACCACATGATAATCAAAGACTTGAAACATACCCTCTGTATTGCAGCATTTAATCTCATTGCTCTTTTCTAATAGAAGAGTTCAATGATTAAATGGAAAAATCTAACCTGCTTTCATGCAATTTGTAACTGTTTACATGAAAAAATGGCAAAATGGAAATTTAATTGTACAATTATTTTTAATTTCTTCAAATTACAACATGATTTTTACATCTTCATACTCCATTTTATACTGAGTCACAGTTCCCAGCTCAGCATCAGAAAAGACAGTGCCTCACCCTTCAGAGATGTGAGGAAACTGTGTTTACCCAGGAGATCTGAAAGGCTCCTTAGAAACAGAACAAGCAAGAGGGAGGCAAAGTCACTGCATGACAGAATGCATTTGATGACAACACAGGTAATGAAAATTTGTATATAAAGCACAATAAAAGACTTTAAATTGAAAATACACCATCTGTAGCTGTTAGAACAGAGAGATTTTTGCAGCACAGCTTCTAGATTCTGCCCTATCTGCTTCCCCAGCAAGGCTCTGGGAGATCTGAGCAGGCATCCCAGCCCTCACCTGTGTGCAGGATCGCTGTCCCACTGAAGGAGAGATGCAGAGGGGCTCGTGGGAGGGTTCCTCCTCTGCTCCTATGCTATGCTGAGGAAAGCACGAGTTCCAGAAGAGGCAGTCACCAGCCTAACCACCTCTTTCAGCTCTATGCCACTAGATTTTTCTTGTACTAAAAGAATTATTTGATCTTTTTTTCTGAGCAGAAAACAGCCAGAGAAGCTGCCTGCTTTAATAATCTGCATAAATCTTTTCCAAATAGTGGCATAAGCAGAAATTACTCAGAGTACAATTTTATGGGTAATGAAAACAAATACAAGAAAAGCCTTATTTATTTACTGTGAACATTCTTCAATTTATAAAGCTAGAAATTTTTTTCTGATATTGCACTACACCATTTAATGAAACAAAAATGTGTTCAATTTGTGGCAACGTTCTGGAAAATGTTCATCCCCCAAAAGTCAAGGGCCTTTTTGTTTCCTGTGTAATTTATGAAATGTGCTGTGACCTGGAATCACTTTATCAGTAGCTGTTGGTGAGATTGCAAACAGAGCAGACCCTGTCCAGACTGTTTCATCTAATCATTTACCACTAATCTGAAGCACCTCAGAAAAAGCTAAAAAAGCATAAACATGAAAATAAATTAAGCTCAGTCAGTGCTTCCACGACATGCTGGAAAAGAATTCCCTTGACTTGAAGTGTTTTAATTAGCAGTGGTATCTCACATTTGTTCAACAGCTCTAAAATTGTACAAATTGTCAGTCATGAAAACACAATCATGGAGTTTGAATATCTTACTGCTTAGTAGCAGAATAAACTCCAGTACACCAGAAATGAATTAACAGTGAGTGTCATAAGTAACAATTCACATCAACAAGCTATGAAAAGGTGTCAGCCTTTCTCAAAATTTCATCAACACACATAATCTAGAAGTATGTTACCAAGAGGCAGCAGGTAAGACTGAGAACCAAGCACAGGTGGATTTTTGCAGAAAGGAAGTGAGTTTTTATGTACTTATATGAACATGATCAAGCACTCTATACTTGTTTAGTAAAGCTTCACAGTGGTATTCCAGCTACCACGATACAACAATTGGCTGACAACAAGACTCAGTCTGAAATCAGTGCAGCTACAACACAGATCTGCTGAGGAGCTGCTGCTCTCATCATGCAATCTATGCAAAAGAGGCTGGGTACTGATGAGGCCAAGGGTAACCACCCGAACATTTTTTAAGAAAGAATGAGAGTTTTTTCCATGTAATTTTACCTAGCAGAATAAAAATTATCTTGCTGCTGAAGCTCTTCCATGAGCAATTGTAAAACAGCTGTTATGGAAGATATTTCTTCAGGACCAACTAGAGAATGTATCTGGAAATCTCAGTGTTTACAAACTATCTCAAGTTCAGGTCTAAAATTAGATGAAGTTCACAGTTTTTGGCACTGCTATCTGCTGCCAAGTGTTCTCTACCTAAAAAATTATGGTCAAACTCCAGAGCACCACACAAAAATAAATGAAATCCTTTCTTTCTTCCTGATATTTCTTTTCCCTTTGAAAGGCTACTTCTACCTCCACACAGTTTGACTAGGCTTTTAAAGAATAAAATTAGAAGACTCCACAATAAAGGAAGTTTTGCATAACTATAACAGCCTGCTGAACAATCTGGTGTGTGACACACCGCATATCTGATAATTTAGTATTTCTTGATAATTTACACTTTTATTTACACAGTCTTTAATCCCCATACTTGATATTTAAATGATTTGACAGTTACACTTCCCTGTTTAAACTTCAGAATTTCAACAATGTTTAGATTGCTAGAAACTCTCATATCTTAGATCCAGAATATTCGGTTACTGACATGTGGTTGAAGGTATCCTTTCCGGTATCAGGATATCTAAAGATATTTACAAGTCACAACCAACCACTTTGAAGAGGCACTTTTTCAAATTTTTTACCATTGTGAATGAAACAGCACAAAAAATCATTACCACTATTACCACAAAAAATCATTACCAAGAAAATCCTTTTCTTGATTAAGAAAATAGAGTGACTCCAGTATATGGAATTATATCTTATTTGAGAGCTTAGAGAAAGACAAATCTTTTTTTAGGTATGTTAAAAACTGATGGTGAATGTATGACACTTGTCATACTCTGATCTCAATTTTTGAAAATATAAGCTTAGAAAACAACTAGGTAATAATTGTGGTTTTTTAAGTACCTGGAAAATTAATTCCTCTTTCATTGTGTAAGAGGCCTTTCAAATCTCCATATATGCGTATAACCTGAAATGAAGCTGAAACTGGAGTCTTCAGAATCAGTGGGAAGACATGAATACTGGTAGAATCAAATCCATTTCTCAGGGACAAAACAACAGTGAAGAACTAACAAATCAGTGGTAAATGTTCTGATAAATAAAAGGCTGATGCTACCTAGGTCATTCTGTTTTAAAGACAAATATATTTCACAAATAGGATTCATCAGACTGAGAATGTATATATTACTAGTGTCCATGTTTCTAAAAGTTAGACAGAAAATCATAGTCACTGTGACATTTTCAACTTCACTTTTCCATCCTTTTCTTTTTTTTGAGTAATCACTTCAAGATATTAAATTTTAAACTGACCTTGTCTGCAAGCAAGAAATATGCTCCAACACCTGCAATTTGCAAATTGACTCCAAATTTCTGTATGTGGCTATAACATCATCTTACTTTTTCTCCTTTCACTGTTAAATTTGTCAGCCAACCTTGAAACCCTTAAACACTTGGCAAACATATACTGAAAACACACTTTATTCTGAAAAGAGTTTTTTCTAAGTTATGAAATGTTAGAAAGCAACTTTGATGTCCATCTCTGCCCTCAGACTTTTGTCCTTGTCCCACATGCACAACCAAAGATAACTTGAGACTGCAGTGATCAGGAACTAACTGAAGTGTTCCCTTGAGAATGCATTCTCCAGAAGGGCACATTCCTGAAGGCTTCTCACCTTTATTACAGTTAATTATTATCAGATGCCTGTGTGCAAATTAATTTTCAAATCACTTCTGAGGAACCCTACCTTTTGTTCTCTTCATTAGTCAAATGATAGAGATGTAAACCCTCTACTTTGATTAGCTCCAAGCCTCTATGAGAATGCAAATGACTCCATACTTTGAGATTAATTTGAGTAAAAAACATTTTTAATATGTTGCTTAGTCATATCTACTACACTTTCTGGTTAAGAAGACAATTAAATTACAGTTCCTATGATTCTTCCCTTCCCATACAATATTACTTGCATTCTAGAAGTTCTCAATGTCTTCATGACAGCTAGCAAACTTCATTGCCAGAAAATACTAGTTCTGCAAACTATTCAACTCTCAAGATCTGTGATCTAATCCCAGGTATTTATCAAAGGCATTACATCTCAATAGAACTGATAACTGATTTTTCATTTGTGATCTTTGCACACATTTACTCATCTGTCATTCAGGCCACTCTTCAGACACACTTAGCTTTCTTCACATTGAAATGTTTGTGCTTGGTTTAGACACAGAGGAGAATCTGGGTTCTGAAAAATCACATAAATTCTCTTGCAGTTCTTTCAGATCAGTTTGTCTGCAACGTGATTCAGTTTCTGACCTCATCTTACCTCCCCTTCCCAGTCCTGAGGACATGACTCATTTTGTTCTACTGTATTTCTCTTCACAACATGGAGTTCTCTCCCTTCCAACTCATCATACCCCTCTGTATAAGCTGTAGGAATTTAAGACTGGGAGAGATTTTCAGCCATTCAGTTTGTGGAAAGGCAGTATTCTGACACTTCACAAAGACTGCTTTAGGAATTCAAATTAGAACTTCTCACTTCCAAAGAAAGATTCTTACTCTTACATCTACAAATTTTCCCCACAAGTTTGTTCTTTGCCTCTTCACCAAAATGAACGAAGCTAAATCAGGGTCATCCAGTGAAACAGAGCTTCGAAGTATGTTTCATGTTCAAGCAACACTTGAGTAAGTGTAAGCAACACTAACATCTCAAGTGAAATAGCTGTACAGAAATTTTGAAATAATCAATCTTTTATTCTTTACTTGTTTATAAGCAAAAAAAAAAAAAAAAAAAGCTCAACTAAAACCAAAGATTTCCCCACAAAAATTAAAGTAATGCTTGTTTATCATTGAAACTGCAAACTATAGAAGTTCTGTTCATGAGTCTTATCATGACATTGTTGTTGGAAAAGGATTGGAATTAAAATCCAATACAGTGATTAAAACCATTCAAGTTTTCTCAGTCTCAAGCTCAATATAACTTACAGGTAATTTTATATATTGTATGTCTCTCACAATCAGTGAAATTTGGTTGAAACTGGATAACCTGTTCAAAGGCAGACAGGGTTTATGGGTTCACCAGCAGACAGAGATGGACAATCCAGCAGCATATTTTTCTTTTTTTTCTCCTGAAGAATCTAGATTAAAAAAACCAAACCAAGCAAAAACAAACCAAAACAAAAAAACTGCCAAAAGCCAGACATTATTCACTGCCACTAAGAACTGATTCCAGTAGAATGTAAGTCAAATTTTCAACCTAATTTATTACATGGTATTCTCTAGCGCATGTGCTGGCTTCGTCACCCAGTGCACTCCTGCATAGCTCGGAGGTGAGAAGATACTTAGAGCAGTCAGATTGGCAATGCCTGAACTACAAAGATAGAAATCATCTCTACCTTACATTCCTTATTTCATTAGAAAATGTATAGATCAGAACTTGCTGATCAGTTTTTAATTCTGCAGAAATTTCCATTCCATTTCTTTGCCTCTTCAAATTAAATCATTCTCTGGCTGCATTTCTCAACCTCTCTGTATATAAAGATCTACAGAAATAAAAAAAAAAACAAAACAAAAGCATAACAAGAAAACTCAGAAAATGAAAGGAAAAGGTTGTATTCCTATGAATCTTTCGTTACTGGAGGAGTTCAAATGTATGTATATTTACATTTCAAATCTATGTATATATTACATTTTGAGAACTCAGCTTTGGTATCTTACAGCTGAACTGTGAGGCCAGTTCCAGTAAGGAAAGGCACACTCAGCTACTGCATTAATAGAGGCTTTGTAAGTATAATATATCAATCTGTCAAATTCCTTCCACAGAAACTTGCCTCTGTGAAGGCTCGAAATACAGTTTCGTATACAGTCACAGAAGAAATCTCTTATACATGGCAGGAGTAATGACAGTATCATCAAGTAATCTAGCTAACAAGAGTTAAAGAGATTTAAAGCTCTACATTACAGTTTGGCAGATTATATGTCTGACAGCATTTAGCTAAGACATCTGTAGCTGTCAAGTGTGATCACTGTAATGAATGTTCTTCTGTAATCTAAGAGACAACTATTCAGCAAATTTTTAACATCTGGCTACTCAGCGACTTTTCAGCTAAAGAGGTCAAAACATACTATTTTTAGAAAGAAGTGTAATTCAAAGACTCTTTTCCTACTTCTACTTTTGTGATATATATTCCTGTAATATTTTAGCCCTCAAAATCTGCAAGAAGCATATTCATCATTAATTAATACTGCATCAAAATCAAACACAAATTCTTGGATTTTCATTATGCCACAGAGTATCTTTAGTTCATCAGCTGGCAGGAAAGGGCACCATTTCACATTATTCCTTTGATGCCATTATGATTTTTGCTTTTTCATACATCTCTCTCATATTGCTCTTGCTATACACTTTTATGTATCCCTAATGCTTTTAACCCACATACTTGTAATCCCCTAAACCTGATAAGTAGCTTAGACCCAAATTTCTGTTAAGTCAAAAGACTAAACGTTGGAGTTGGGGGTCAAAATGCCCCAGACACCAAGATCCCCTTCCAGCACACATTTTGTAAACTAAGATAGACTCATGCAGGGGGGGACACTCCTCAGTAGGGGGCTTCTCTTGAGCCTCCCATTGGGGAACCTGTGATAGATATGCTAATATGCTCATGTGCAAAGTTCTATAATTGTATACACGGGGTGTTTGGCTGGGGCATTTTGCTGGTGCACTCTCCTAGGGTGCATCCAAGGATCCTTAATAAATACCAAGGTAAACCCCTTGTTCCTCTCTAACCGTTTCTGCTTTTATTTTAAGAACACAGGTTAAGGCAGCACTTCCATGCTACCATTATTATTCAAACATTTACTATGCAGTCAAAACTAAAGGCAGAGAGTTCTAAGGAAATATATTTTCCTAATGCATAAGTTGATTTTTTAACTAATTTCTTGTAATGCATTTAAAGATTTAGCTGTACTTCTGTGGAAAAACACCGTTTCTTTTGCATAGAGTCATAGAATAGACTTACAGAATGATTTTGGTTGGAAAGGAAATTTACAGGTCGTCCAGTTCATTCCCTCTGCAATGAGCAAAGGACATCCTCAACTAAATCAGGTTGCTCAGAGTCCCATGCAACCTGACCTTGAAAGTTTATAGGGATGGGGCATCCACCACCTCTCTGGGCAACTGGTGCCAGTGTTTCACCACCCTCATAAAAAAAAATTTCTTTCTTATATATTTTCCCTCTTTTTCTTTAAAAAATTATGCCTTGAAATCTGTCCCCATCTTTCTTACAAGATTCTTTTTAGTATAAAAGGCTGCTAGAAGGTCTCCCTGAAGCCTTATCTTTTCCAGACTGATGAACCCAGACTCTCTCAGCCTTTCCTCATAGAAGAGGTCCTCCAGCCCTCTTAAAATTTTTGTGGCCCTCTTCTGGACTGGTTCCAGCAGATCCATGTCTTTCCTGTACTAAGAATCCCAGAGCTGGATGCAGAACTCCAGGTGGGGTCTTGGTAGAGCAGAGCAGGAGAATCCACTCCCTCAACTTGCTGTCCACACTGCTTTTGATGCCACCCAGGACAGTGTGCACCTGCTGGCTTTCTAGACTGCAAATGCACACTGCCTGCTCATGTCCAGTTTTTCAATCATCAGTATCCCCAAGTTCTTCTCAGGGCTGCTCTCAATCCCTTCTTTCCTCAGCCTTTTTTTATACCAGGGGTTGTCCTGACCCATGTACACCACCCTGCATTTCACCTCGTTCAACATGGTAACATTCACATGAACCCACTTGTCAAGCTTGTCCACATCCCTTCAGATGTCATCCCACCTTCTGGCATGTGAACTGCACCATCCAGCTTGGAGTCAGCCACAAACTTGCTGAGTGTGCCTGACATGAAAATGTACTGGTCCCAGTACCGGCCACTGAGGGACACCACTTGTCAGTGATCTCCATCCAGAGATTGAGTCATTGCCTATTCCACTCTGGAAACAACCATCTTACCAATTCCTGATCCACCAAACAGTCCATCCATCTGTCACGATCCGCTCGATACAAGCGGGGGTCGTGATGGTTTGTTATCTGATCTCAGGGTGCAAAAATTACAGGGCAAACTCAAAATTGAATCAAAACACTACTCCTTTATTAAATCAATAATGTGATAGATGGGAGAAAGAGGAAAAGAGATAAAATAAAGGAAAGGAAGAGTAGAGGAAAAGGGGGGGAATAGCTACCAACG
>VZTR01015049.1:208191-263880 GCA_013400775.1 Chaetops frenatus | reverse complement strand
GGCAGGCAGTACTTGGCAGACATCCCAGGGCGCAGGCAATGCCACCCTGCAGGCAATGCTCAGGTCAGAGCCAGGATTTCTCACAGGCATCCCACCTTACTCAGGCCAGGGCCAGGGTCTCAGTCTCTGTCCCACAGTCTCTGTCCTGGGCGATGGCCGTGAGGCAGATGAATCTCGAACCGTCTCTCACACCATCAAATCCGTATCTCACCAAGTTAGAGGAAAGGATGTGACCAGGGCCTTACAGAAGTCCAGACAGATGACAGCTGTAGCTGTTCTCTTGTTCACTGGTACAGTCATTCGATCACAAAAGGCCACTATGTTGGCCTTGCTCTTGGTGGAGCTGTGCTGGCTGTCCCAAATCCCCTCTGTTCTCCATGTGCCTCAGCATAGCTTCTAGGAGGATATGTTCCAGCAGAGTAGAAACCCCAAAGGTGAGGCTGATGGGTCACAAGTTCCTACCATCCTCCTTTCTACTCTTTTAAAAAATGTGTGCAATATTTCAATTTTTCCAGTCACTAGGGACTTCACTTCATTTCCATGACTTCGCAGATATAATGGAGACTACATAACCTCCATTTGGCCTGGACTTTCTAAAAATATTTGAAACACTTAATCAGAATGATGCACTGCTGTAATGACGGCTGCCTAAGGAAAGGGTAAAGTACTTATGGCTAACTAGTAACTTCAACAAATTCTTGCAAGTATGTAGTAGTTTCACGTCCACCTATTCACCTGCTCACACCTGGTGAGGGTTTAGTGTAGTGGTTCAAGTACTTCGGTCTAATACCAGTGTACTTACTCATTTCTGTGGTGAGATAAGGATTAAGAGAAATGCAAAGCAGGCCTAAAACTTCAAAGGTAAAAAGATAGTTTATTAACAGAACTAAAAGACAAGGAAAAAAAAAACCTAAATCAAGCCCCAGATGTAAAACTAAAATCAACCCCGAGATGATTCTTTTTTTTCCTTCACCTCATTTGTCTTCCTTTACCAACATCTTTTTTCCATCAACAGCATAGAGAAACAAAACTTAGAGATCTTTGGTCAGTTTACCACTTTTAAAATAGACTTTCATCAGTTCAGTTGGAAGAAGAGTCTCTCCTGTCTCACCATGGCGGTTTTCCCACAAGAAACACAATTCTCTCATGGGGTTTGATATCACAGTGAACTCCCACCTGGAAAAAGGATAATGTCTACATCTGATAGTCTTTCCCTTGATTACAGCTTTTCCCACAACTGTCATCCAATGGCTCATCTCTGTACCATATATGGGGTGGTATTTTAAGGATGAGTTGTTCTAGCAGGAAAGCAAAGCTCTTCTCTCTCTGGAAGCAAGGTTTCTCTTATTTTCTGGAACAAAGGGTCCTCTTCTTCTATTCCCAGGGCAAGGGATTTCTCATCTCTCTCATCTCTGTGGCCTAGTCCCCCATCTCTCTCTCTCTGGTCAAGTTTCTCATTAAATCACAACTACTTCAACATCAGCTTGCTTCAGCACAGGTACCTCTGCTCAGGCTACAGGTAGAACACTCGCTGCATCCTCCCAATGTATTCATGAGTTACAAAACATAGTTCATCACCATAGCTTTACAAAAGAATTTCAGCTTAAAAGCATCTCTCCTTTCTCCCCTCTTTAGACTTCAGTTCTCCTTTCACTGACTTAGGAGCCTCTGTAGCCTTCTTCTGTATCCTAACATTTTCTGAGTCCATTAACTTAAAGGGTTAATTCCCCTTCTCAGTTCAGCTGGAATTCCATGCATTCCACAGAGGGAGGGAGGAACTGTGGGAAAGCCAAGGCAGCACGGTAGCTGGAATCCCGATAGCTGCAGGCTCCCGGGATGACGCGGGGGCAGAAAAAACCGTGGGGGAACCGGCCAGGAACTGCAGCATGGCAACTGGAATTTTGTGAGCTGCAGGCTGATTCCTCCTCTCCGAGGGAGAACAAGAACACGGCACTTCCAGGAAGAGGCAGAGAGAGAGCGGGACAGAGGCCCGGCCTGAGAGAGAGAGAGAGCCGGGCCGGCCCCTCCTGGAACTGCATTTCTCTCTCCCTCAGGCAGGAAAGGGGAGCAAGAGCAGCCCAGCAGCGGCGCTGCCCGAGAGAGACAGAGGCAGGGGGGGCAGGCAGGGACCCGACCGCAGGCCCGGCACGGCCCCAAGGCCCCAGGGCGGTCGGCCAGGCTGCACGCAGAGATGTTACCTTCCCTGCAGACAGAAAGAAAAAAGGTTCTAACCTCCCGCTCTTAGAAATGTGGGTTTTTACAAAGGCGATTCTAATGTTCAAGTGGCTACATGGAGTGCCTATCTTAAAGTTAGCCAATCCATAGGCTCCCCAGATCTGCCGGAAGCTGTGCCTGGAGGAAGTTGTAAAAGTCTTTCCAGGAGGAAAAAAAAGTTATTTTTTCCAAACCATGACAAGGTGCCTTATCATCTTCTCATAAGGCAGATCATTGAGAAAAGGAGTTACCGACTGATTTTTATTAGAAATAAGAAATTAAAAGTAGAATTAATTACAACTGACTCTTGCAGAACCACTTTGCCAGTGTCTTAAATATTGAGACCAAGAACAGCCACGATCCAAAATGCCATTTTTCACTAACTGCTTAGCCTTTTTAACAACATTCACCACAATGAAATCAAACAAGGAAACAAGTGCAAATCTTCAAATATAAACAGATAAACGGCTTAAGGGACTTTGCTGTTACCATATCTTATTCGGGTATGAATACCATTGGCTATAGGAAAAGGAAAGATTAAAACACGTATCATGGTATTCGTACTTAGGCCAAGTGCCCATGAACCCTACTGTCTAGCTACAGCAGCACTTGCTAAGGATAAAGCCAGAAAATAGTATATCACTGATATTCACTTGCTTTGGGTAGTCATTACCTACAGGATTTCAAGAGCTGGAACTGACATCACATTTAATAAGAGATCTGTGTTACAAAACCTTTCAGAATTGCTTTTTGAACCTATTTACTAGAGCAGTAGATCAACCTGGATAACAGTAAGAAATTACATTCATGAGAAAAATTCAGAATCATTGCTTTCTAAAAGGTTTCCAGATTTTGGTTCCATGGCAAGGAGCTCTGCAGAGGCCATTCTCAGTAGGTGACTTTGTTTTAGCATATACCAGTTAACAATCTGAATGAGCTGATAGAAAAAAACCGGTAGACAAAAAAAAATGGTTTTTGTGGCTCTGCTATTGGAGGAGATCACTTTTTAATAAACAGCATGAGACAGGTTATTAATCCAAAGCTTTTAGACATACTTTTACTCTACACTAATCAATATTTTCATATTTTCAACAATAACATAAAAGAAGTACATATTCTGGCATGTGAATAATATACTGATAAACATAAAACTAATGCAGAAGATAAAAAGGAATTACCTTCTCATGGTTTTTTGCTGTGTACTGCAGTCAGAATGTTTAATTGAAGCTGAAACTTTTTGCTTAGCCAGGATTATCTCTTTAGCCTAAAATAAATATAGACAAAACATAATTCTCATAAAAGTTGACGCTTTTGCTCGCAAGCATTTAAATAATCTTTCAAAAATAGAAAATTGAGAGTGTCTGCATAAATTTTCTCTAGTGACATTTACTCTTTCTGTTACATTTTAACACTCTTCACTCAGCATGAAACACAGACATAAGGCAAGTTAAACCAAATTATCTGAATAGAATTATGGTCAAATGTCTATAAAATTATATATAAAAGAATATTTAAATATATACATCTACTTGTATTTAAATATATGCCATCTTGTTTAGCACCATGTTAGTAATGCACATTGCATTTCAGTTCTGCAGTCTGGACTTCTCATACAAATGACAGGTGACCACAAACTCCCTCAGCTACTTTGCTAAACAATCTTAGGTTCAAAATCCAGATGAATTCACCTTCTCAAAGAAAACACCTCCACCATGACTTTCCAGGAGACATGTTATTGAGAAAAGGGTATCTTATTGCGAAAGAATCCCTTTCCTTTCACAACAACAGCATGGGAGAGGGATCCCTTAAGCATCACAAAAGAGGAAGAAGAACAGGAAGAACTATATGAAATAGTTAATTTTACTGACTGTTTTATAGTGCAATTGATTTGAGAGCAGTCTGTTCCAGAAGGCTTGTGAATTTAAGTCTCCATTCTTAAACCCCAAATGATATAAAGACAGAGTCTTGTAGCTTCTGTCACTTGTTTCTGGAAATCAGTATGAAGAGGCTGGTCCCCTCTGATTCTGTATATGCTCTGGTGAAGGAAAGAAAGCCTTGTTTCTTTCTACCTTCCCTCTTTTCAACTGTTCTCTTTTTTTAACAGAAATTCATTCCGTTGATCCCCTTGAGACTCGTGCTTCTTTGTCCCCAGAGCACACCAACAAAGATGGTGACGAAATGTGCTGATTCTGCACTCATAAGAAGATACATCCTTGACAAGAACTGACCTTGGAACATAGGGAAGGGTTAGGATTTGCCTACTTTGAACTCAGTAGAAAGATAATGCTGTGAAATTTGAAGCCTGTGGTATAAAGGAAAATGGATTAAATTATTTGAATGAAACTTCTAAAAATTATTCTATGATACTATTTCTAATATTTACATTTTTTGTGTACAGCTTTGGGTACCACAATATAAAAAAGACATGAGAGAACATCCAAAGGAAGCCATGAAGATGGTGAAAGGTCTGGAGGAGAAGTATGAGGAGTGGTTGAGGTCACTTGGTCTCTTCAACCTGGAGGAGATTGAAGGGAGGCTTCGTTGAGGTCTTTGGCATTTTCATGAGAGGAAGAGAAGGGGCAGGCATTGATCTCTTCTCTCTGGTGACCAGTGACAAGACCCAAGGGAATTGTGTCAGGGGTGGTTTAAGTTGGATTTCAGGAAAAGGTTCTTCACCCAGAGGGTGGCTGGGCACTGGAACAAGCTCCCCAGGGAAGTGGTCACAGCACCACACCTGAAAGAGTTCAAGAAGCACTTTGACAATGCTCTCAGGCACATATTGTGACTCTTGGGGTATCCTGTGCAGGGCCGTGAGTTTGGTTTGATGATCCTTATAGGTTCCATCCAATTCAGCATATTCTATGTTTCTACGATTAATTAGAAAACAGAAAAAGCACTCCTTTTAAAATCATTACCAAAGAATTCTAGGTATAGATGTTTTAAAGAAAAACTGGAGTATATTTAAGAAAACAGAAGGAATATGTGAAAGCCATATTTTTATTTATATTTTCAGTCCACCTCTTTTTTCTCCTACAATGGCTTTCTTATTCTACAGTGGAAATTCCTCTGAGTAACAGATTTTCCCTGAAACACATTTATGCAGAAGGATTATTAGATTTCTAGGGTTCCACAGCTGTGTCTCCACATGCCTTTGATGGTAATGAAATACTAGTGCATTTACCATACCTAGATAAGTGAGAATTATATAATGTAATTCTATCAAATAACACTGACATGCATAATACAAACCACTCCTATTTTTAGATTAATTAAGGAATCTCTCATTGATCTTTAAATTTCTAATCGCTTTTGAAAGCCCAGGCAATAAAAAGCTGTCAGCATTCACCTGTGACTGGTAATATAATAAAGAATTAATCAAAAGTCCAATTTTTTCTCTCTGACTCACTAAAATAAGAAAAAGAAAGTTTTAAAACATGACAGAGAACATCTCAGAACCCTAAATAAAACCTGCTTGTTAATAACACTGGGGTTTGATGCTTTTACTCAGGCAGTATTTAAAATGCTAGTGTAATCTACTGATGACATTTTATTAAATCATATCTTTTATATTTCAATTTTAGTCAAATTCTATTAAAGAATCTCCGTTTTTCCTTTTCCTGCATCATCTGCAAAGATGTGACAATGTAGTCACTATCAACACCTTACTCATGCAAAATTTCCATACAGAGGATTACTGCAGTATAAACATACACTTTAAAAGTGTCACTATATTATTTCACTGAACATTGTGTCCTTCAGTTTTTTTTATGGCCTTCCAAAACATGTTGATAAACACTGCCTTAGAAAGGCACCCATTCTGTGGTGATCTGTTGTGTAGCAAGTAATATAGTTTAAAAAAATGTTTCCAAAAATGAATGTGAAAATTATTCCTTTCTTTTACTTCATGTGGAATTTACTATCTCCAACATCTGTGGTGTGGTAAAGTCATCAGAGAGGCATGGAAAGAGGTTTTGTTTTTGTTTTTGTTTTTAAAGACTGGGGAACTATAAACAGGCTGGATGATGAATGGTGAAAGGTTTATTAACCTGATCAGAAGCTCACTAAAACAAGTAAAAAAAACACTTACAATTCAGATAGATTTCTGTTGTTTTACTGAGAGGAGAGAGGTATTTTTAGGATACTATTGCATGAAGCTTATTTTAGGAGACTGTTTTTAAATTAGTGGACAACACTTCAGTTATGTAAGGAATGTGCTAGGCCATTTATCTAGTTGCAAAAAAAAAAAATTCTTTTGATAACTGTTTATCAGGAACAAAAGGGTTAAATACAGTGCTATATAGTCATTAAGCTTGTCTTGTCACTGATAGAGCCTGAAAGAAATTGAATGTATTCTGGTCTTCCTATTTCCCTACTAAGAGGAATTCCCATTAAGTTGGTAATCTCAAACTCATTCTCAAGCATTGACAAAATCAGCCACAATATTCTGCAAGAAAAATATCTATTGGCCTTCCTGTTGTCAATCATTATTCATAACACCTTTCTTCCTAGATTACATCCCATTAATAATAATAAAATAATAATAAAATTTGTACAGATCAAGATCATCTGAAGAGGAGTACTCTATTTCAGTCCTAGGGTAAGAGAATAAATTCTGTGACTAATGTAGAACAGTGAACAAAAGGTTAGTATCTGTTACATGCAATTGTTGTGAAGTAACATAGATCCATCTTTGGTCAGCAAATCCATGAAGTTCACAGGATCACGGAATGCTGGAGATTGGCAGGAACCTGTGGAGGTCATCTGGTCCAAGTCTCCTGCTCAAGCAGGGCCCACTTGAGCCACTTGCCCAGGACTACAACCAGATGTCTTTAGAATATCTCCAGTGATGGAGGATTCACAACCTCCCTGGGTGACCTGTGCAGGCACCTGGTCACCCTCACAGGAAGAGTTTCCTGATCTTCAGAGCGAACTCCTGGGTTTCAGTCTGTGCCCACTCTCTCTGGTGCTGTCACTGGGCACCACTGAAAAGAGCCTGGCTCTGCCTCTTTGCACCCTCCTTTTAGGTATTTCTGTGAATTGGTAAGATCCCCTTGAGCCTTCTCTTCTTCAGGCTGAACAGTCCCAGCTGTGTCAGCCTTTCCTCATAGGAGGGTGCTCCAGTTTCTTGACCATCTTTGTGGCCTTTTGCTGGGTTCTCTCCAGCATGTCCATGCCTCTCTTGCACTGAGGAGCCCAGCACTGGACAGGGCACTCCACGTGTCTCTCAGCAATGCTGCACAGAGGGGGAGGATGGTGTCTCTCCACCTGCTGCCAATGCTCCTAATGCTGCTCAGGACACAGCTGGTGTTCTTTGACAGAAGAGGATATTGCTGACTCATGTTCAACTGAGTGGCAACCAAGATTCCCAGGTGCTTTTCTGCAAAGCTGCTTTCCAGGATCCACTGACAACAAAGGTATCATGCAGCATTCCATTCTCGCTGTGTCCAAGCTACTCAAGTAGTTTTAAACAAAGGCCAAGCTGAGAACATCAGTTATTCTATAGGGCTTCTCTCTCCTCATGTCTTACAAATATCTGAGAATCATGTATTCTGAGATGGGGCAGAACCTACCTGAGGCTAGGTAAAATATGTAGGTGTAGCTAAAATATCAAGGTAGGTTAAATATAAACTTAATAATGGAATAAAGGCAGTTCTCAATCACAATATGAAGAGAGAATATTCATTTTGCTGATTTAGGTATGACTTTATAGGCAGGCAGCAGAGTTAATATATATCCAAAGACTCTTGGAAATATTTACATTTTCTAAGGCATTGATCATCCACAAAGGGACTAGCAAGATTTATGAATAATCAAAGCAGGCTATGGGACAGAAAACTGACAGCACTTAAAATATCCCAAAGACAAGTAACTATTATACAAAACTATTCATATAAATTTGAAAATTACACTATCCAAAATAGCAAAAGTCAAGGCCCCATTTTCAAACAAATTTATAAAAATATAAATTATCATTTGAGTGAATTTTGAACATAAAGAAAATATGTAACTTAATCAAATAAGTATAATTTTCAATATTCTTCAAGTTCTTGGTAAAACTGCATGCTAGAGTGACAGTTTGTGATTCAGTGAGAGGCTGTCCTCATAGGGACAGACAGCACAGGACTGGAGTGTAGAAAGGAGCACAGAAAGTAATAACCACAAATGGAAAAATCCAAAAGATAAAAATAACTTCTTAATTAGAGATACTAGATACATAGTCTTAGAATTAAATCAGAGCACAAAGAGAAAAAAAACGACCCCATTTAGCAGGTGAAGCTATTCAGCTAAATAGCTTCTTCCTTCAGAAGGAAATGCTGCATTTGATATATTCTGGTGGACTCACACATAGCAGCAGGTCCTCTGCCCTTACACAAGAGAAACTTCCTAAAGGCCAGAAGGGTAAGGCTAGAGCACCAAGAGATTGGTTTTTTTTACTGTAACTATCCCTGGGTGAGATGACCATATTCTGAAAGCCAAAAGTATAAGATGTAGCCCTAGAGGTCTTAAAAGCAACTCAAGCTTCCAAAGGCAAAACAGCAGAAGATGCTGTAGTTCTACTTCTCCCTTAGCACCCAGAACCCCACCATATAATCCGTTCTCATCTCTGGAACTCAGCATTCCTAGAACTTCCAGCTGCCTGTCTGCTCCAAGCAGTTTCAGTTGAAACACTCTGTTGCCACAACCTTCTCGCTCTATGGTCACAGTAGTTTGTACAGCTGGTCAGGGGATCCTTTTCAGCCAGACAGAGCATGAAGGGAAAATCAATTAAGCAACTCTTGTTCCAAACATATAAGACATGAGAGTAGTGCATCATCCCCTTATTTGAACAAATATGCAACCTTCATACATGTACCACACAAATTTTGATAAACTGATTTGTTCTTATTATTTCACAAGTGGAAAAAGGAAGTGGGCATGTGTTTATTTTCATTATTTAAAAAAAGCTATCTTATTACACATTTGCATAATACTGCATGTTTTGCATAGTCTCTTTTAGCATATAAAAAGATGATTTTGTTCAAAGTAAAGAAAATACAAATTTCTATTAATACTGATTTTCATTGTGTTCATTTAGAGGGATTTTAAATACTAAGGCTTGACTCTGCAATTAAATTGTCTTTATGCAATGTTCCTTTTTTGGAAAATATGCCCTGATGGAAAAGGCTAGACTGCATACCTTTAGCAAGCCAGATGTTACCTGTAACTCAGACACATTCCCAAAATACTCACACCATTTAACATCTTTGTGTGATGTCTCCTCAGACTATTTTACATACCTTTGGCATGGTGACAACTAAGTGACCAGTTGTTTGTGATCTTTTAGCAGAGCTGCTGTCTGGCTTCACTTCCTCAGGGAGCACAAGTTGAAATGGCTACAAGACAATATGGGATAGAAGTATATCATGCTAAAGTATTATTTTTTCTTTCTTCACATGAACAGAACAAATACAAAACCACCACTGTCACATCCTTTGATTTTAACGACTCTGCAGGTCTAAATCCTTTCACTTTATGTATGGTGTTACTAAGCCTAATAAATTATGCTAAACAGCTTTTGCTTACAAGTAGAGTCAGATGTGTGTTCCTGAATTGCTGCCATTCCTGAAGAGGCATTTCTGAAGAAGGTTATAAAATGATACTTGACTTATATTAGCAATTAAATGAGAAAGATTATCCAGTCTATTTAGACGTAAAGCAATTCTCAAGTTTTGTTTAAGCAGTTGGCTCAGTTAAAAATAGGGATTTTGGTTTACTGTGGAAGTACTTTGAATTATTTTTTTTTAATGATGATAAAATTAAAATCACTGAGAAGAGAGAAAACCAGAATGACATTTTAAATGCCCTTTCAAAAGAATATACATCTATTGGTTTCTGTCAGCTATAAATTTCAGATTGTGAAATTGCTAAATTCTAGCCTAGGGCAACTAGGAAGCTCTCTTTTAAAGTGAATTGTGGTACACTGTGTTGTTGGAAATAAGAGAGGAGAGAAGGAAAGTGAAATTTTAATTCAGGCTTTGACCATCTTCTGGTTAGGACTTGCAGAGTTTATGTCTGGTTCAAAATAATGTTGGTATTGAAACGACCTTCTTTCTGCATAGATGTAAATGACTGGTAACTTACAGAAGTCACATCCAGAGTCCACTGAATAACTATGGTAAGCATTAACTCTTGATTTGAAATGAATGTAATAAGAAATCACTAACCTTTCCCTTCACCAGTACTCGAATGTAAGTCGGCTGCACATCAACATCAAGCAGAGAAGTGTCCAAATGTCTTCAGAATGAAATATAAACAAATGAATCAATCAACAATAGCCCATATAGCTTTTTCAAGATTTCACAGTTTATAAAGCAGAAGCTTAAATTTCAGTTATTAAGTTATACAAAATACTATTAGGATTTAAAGTTTTAGGGAAAAGAAGCCCATGATCTTCCTGTGAATGTCAATTAAAATAATGTCTAAATTCTGTCAAGTCCATTTTGGGCTCTTATGGGCTCCTCTGCCTCCTGGACTGTAGTAACTATCCCCCAAGTGCCAGCAGAGATGGGGAGCTGAGCTGGATCTTTGAGTCCCAGAGGATTTTCAGAAGCCTTGTGGTCCTACCAGAGTTGTCAAAGAACTGATGCCTGAAGTGGCGACCCAGAAACAGAGACTAGACAGGAGCAAGGGAACAAAGGTGGATATTTATTTGAAAGGCTTTCAAAGGTACACCCTGGGGAGCCAGAGGCCAGCCTCAAGATGGACCATGAGCCACTAGTTCTTCACACCTTTATAGGTTTGGTCCATTTGCATATCAGCATAAATTCGCCAATTAAAACTTTAGCTAATGATGTAATTTTGCCAAGGTTATCCCCCTTCTCAAGATGTTGGTTTACACATTTTGAGCCTAGGATAGTCTGGGTGTCCTTGGAGAGGCTTTCTTATGTCTATCTTAACTTGAGAGAACAGCAGCTAACAGGCTCCAAGACACTTCAGAGTTACACACTAAGCACTACAGGATTTGAAAAATATTAAAGTTAAAATTCAAGGCATCAACATCAGCTGTTTTATAGCTGCAAGAATTCAAAATCCTTGAGGAAAACAAAAAAGTCTTTTGTCTGTTAGTCCAGTGCTTTACATTAATATGAAAATTAATCTACATCCTATTTAAAATTGTGAAAATATTTTGCTTCTTTTGTCTTCTGAAGGTTTTACTAATAAGTTTATAATATAAGTTCCCTTTTTTACACAGAATTTGCTGGAAAACAATGAACAGATATACTTTCCATTCCCAGAAAACACAGTAATTTTAAATCTTTCAAGCAAAAATTGTGACCTGTAAGAGCTCCACTTTAACATCTGCTCTTCACCGTGTGACACCTGATGTGACTCATGTGAATGCACACGTATGTATTTCCCATTCCTCTCTTTTACAGCATTACTTTGCAGGTGAATTTTTCAAATGTTTTAGTCTGCATTTCTTACAAGTGAGTACAAACTATTAAAATACAGCCTGCACAGGGTCCCTAAGTGTTCAAGAAATGGCTGTACATGGCACTTAATGCCATGGTGTAGTTGACAAGGTCATGATGGGTCAAAGGCTGGACTTAATGATCTTTAAGGTCTTTTCTAACCTAAATGATTCTGTGATTCTCCAGTACATTCAGCAATTTATTGCACCTGAATAGATTTTCTGAGGTTCCAAAAAAAATCTTTATCTTATAAGTCAGAAACATAGAGCAAACCTCTTTTGAGGGAAGTTAATGACTTTCAAGGGAAGAACACCTGGCATGAATAATATTCTGTGCTGTAAAACTAGTTTGTTTTATGTAAAAAGTTTCTATTATGGACAGATAAACTTGTGGGTTTCCAGCCCCATTCTAAAGAATGGAAAAGGTCATTGTAATGCTTAGCAGTATATGTACTATCTCCTTGACATATTTTGCCTGGGTCAACCAAATTTCTACCAAGCAATGCTCTGGTACATTTCAAGAATAGGCATGAGCCAGGACTCTTTCCATTAATCAAGGAAAATAGGACATGGTTATCCTACTCTGTCTCAGGGAGGGGAAGAATTTAACTAGAAGCACATGAACTGTACTGAAGCACTTCTAGGGCCAAAGAATGAGCAAAAAATCCACTCCCTACAGCCCTTATCTGCAAAGGAAGAATGGAAAAGATTTTACACACACATAAAAGACCAGGTGTGGATCACACCTGCCTGTGGACTGCAGAAAATGTTAGTTCCCAAAAGGACTATTAGACACAGTCCCATTCAGGATTAACAGAACAGTATGAAGGGCCTTTGGCTTATTCAGTTTCACTTCTTTGGCACAGGTTTCAAGAGTGGTTCCATTATCCACTAGATGATTTGTTTTCCTCCTGAAAAGTCCCTGTTATAGAGAGCAGTATAATTGAAACTCTGTATATTAGATCTTGAGTGGCAAAAATTATAGGTAAAAAAAATCTGACCTGTAAACAGCGAGATCCAAGATGATCTGGTTGTTTTCTTCATCATCTTTCAAAGAGAAATGAAGCCTAATAACAAGGACAAGAAACACCTCCAGGACAAATTCTACTGGAGTGAATAAGCAAACATTACAGCATAGTTCAAATGTTAGCAATTTTAGATGAATACAAACACCATTTAGACAATATGTCATGTGGTCATTTAGAAACAGTTGCAATTTGCCCTATGAACAGAAAAAAATACTGGCATTTGAGACAAGGTCATTCTTACATTTATTTTCTGTTCTCCTGACTCAAATCACAAGAAAAAGAAAAAAAAATCCTCTGCTGAAGGTCAGTTAAAATTACCTCATTCTGTCAATGCAGAACGAGAGACATCTGCTGGTGAAACCTGTCTGCTCTATTACATCTTCATAGAAAAAAACAGTTCCAAAATGCATAAAAAACACAGACCTTTGTAATTCTAACTGTAAGGTATGTTAAAAAAAATGTGGTTTTTTTCATAGTACTTAATTTGCCCCAAGTATAAATATCTGTCTGTGCACTTCCAAAGTAAAACACGATTTGCATAATATCCTTGATTCTGTAAGTTTTATATTTGTTGAAAATGAGCCTGTAGATTGTACTAGCTGCATGTTTGTGATCTGTTTGCCGTGTTCTTAAAATTGAGAATTAATCTTCCCAGTTATAAATTGATGCCATCTATTACTACAACTGTAAGGAGATCTACTCTAGACTTTAAGTTCTGCTCATATGCTCAAACATTTCCCATGTATGAAAGCAGAGAAAAAAAGAGAATGAAATTACCTATAAATGAGAAGCTTTTGATAAATTAGTTATTAGTATAAAATGAAAGGGTTTTGCTTAATATAATTTATCTGGGCTATTTAAGTGACATTAAAATACTTAGATAAGTTGGGTTTGGGTAATGGAAAGATGCTCAAATGTTAACAGATTAGATGATAAATTTTTTCAGCAATAAAAATATTTGCCAAATATCCTTTTTACTCTTTGCTCTCCTATATTCTGATACAGCCAATTTGAAAGAAAGTTTACAGGGGTTGTAGTTTATGAGTATTTTTAATGGAAAGGTACAAAGAATACAAAACAGCTTTATTTCCTGTTAAGACTTTTTTGTCTTACTGCATCATTGATTTTGAGAATCCACTAAAACATGAAGGGTAAACAAGAGAACAGAATTATAAAATTTTCCAAGAGGAATCTTAATTAGAACTGAAGAAGAGAAATAGTATGTCCTCAGCAGCAAGCAGCCATTCCTCTTGCTAACCTTCCAAAAGAACATCAGAGAAGCTTGGACATTTTTATGGACATGAGACTTCCACGCTGAAGCAAAAGCTCTGGAGAAGACCATCTGCTTACTTGTATCTTTTTCTTTATGTCTCTCCAATGCACTGCCAGATTGCACTGAACAGCTGTGACATTCTTGTTAAGCCATGACAAAAAATGCTCATTGGTTTAGGTTTATGTGGGCACATCCAGGGACTAAGTTCTGAAAACATGGGTGACACAAACAGGGATGCTACTAACAGTGAACTCTATTTCTTCTAAAAAAGATAGCTGGAGGTTTAGCCTGCTTTTTAGAGGCATAATCTATTAACACAAGATTCAAATTATTTTAGGTTTGGTTTTTTTTGATTAGAAATTTTTTTATTTTTTTTTTTTCAGTCAACACATTTTTACTGAAAAAAGTACATCAATACCATGGAAAATCTCTCTTGGTACAAACCGACTAAACAGGGCTCTACATGACACTAAACATGGCACTGAACTCTTCCACTACCTTTATTTCTCTCTTTTCTACTGAAAATTGTGCACTACATATAATTCCTTGAATTTTCAAGGATTTCTAAATTTCCAAGATTTAGAAAGCAGTCTTCATGCTAATGGTAAGCATGTTCATAGATTTAGTTTTGAAGCTAAACTGGTCTTAAACGGAAAAAACTTCTTCAGAGGACAGCAGAGAGGTAAGTGGCCACTTTCTCATCCCAGTCTCCTGCAGGAGGCCCTATGGGGAGCTGTTCATAAGGAAATAATGTTTGCATTCAGTCTCCTGCTTTCCCTTAGAAAATGAAGGTTTGGTTCAAGTGAGACCAATGGCTGATATCCCTGGAAACTTATTCCAAAACACTTGAACACCCAAGGGCTTTTGTTGATGGTAAAACACAAGATACTTCCCTGCATCCCCATCTTCTGTTGCTGGAGACTTCACTCAGGGTCACAGGGTCTCTTGCCACAGAAGCTGATTATCCTTCCCAATTCTGCCAGTTTTACATCAGTCATTAGAGGACAGAATGATTCTGTCCAGACATATTACTGTTAAACTTTACAGTTTAACATATTAAACTTTACATATTACTGTTATGTATTACAGTTAAACTTTTTACACTATTGTGTAAAAATTGTATTGTATGCATCTTGCTCAAAGAAAGAGCCTTACCATAGAAGGGAAAAGACTAAAATATCTTATATATTTTACAGAAAAACAAGTTCTTTAATCTTTAAAGACTAAGATGTTAAGTTAAATAATCTTCAGCCTTAACTGAATGAAAACTTACTCTTTTTCCAGCATCAGAATATAAATTTAGAACACAGTTTTCCCACAAGGAATATAATACTGCAACAAAAATTTCTCAGCCCTCTTATTTTTGTAGTGTCACATATCTTGAAATAGTTGTCCAAATCAACTAGAGAGAGATTAGACTGTTTAACCTCTTAACCTTACATACTTAGGCACATTCACATTCAGAACTTTTCCTTCTGCAGTGACCAATGTCCAAGTGGTCTTCTCCCTCTTTTTTGATTCCCTTAACAAAACAGAAAAAAAATTGTTTATGGCTAATTGTTAAAAATTTGCATTATTATCGTTAATAGCAAAAATAAAGAAGAGGATGGCAAGAGATAAGAATTATCTGGTATTTGATGTTAAGGCTATGATTTAGTTCAGGAGCAAAACAGATTGCATCACAGGTCCAGCTGCACATTAAGAATGTCATCTAAAGATGGGAAAATAATTGATAATGTCACATCTTACATGGACAATAACTTCTGCATATCACCATGCCCATTATCAAACAGAAATGGATCAAATTATCTAGTATACCACAAGAAAACCATGGATGACTCAAATGTATGAAATGGGACATTTTTCTAGTTAGAAATGGTCAAACTCATCACAAGATGTTGCCACTGATAACTGGTTTGATGCACGGGCAAGCAATTCTAAAGACATTTTATTCATGCTCACTTGATTACTCCCACTGAACAAGTGCTTGGCCTACCTCCAAACAGCATCTGTCTCTCAATCACTCTCCTGCTCTAGCAAAAAGAATTTTAATGGTCAAAAGATTACAAGCAGCTTCAAATAGGATACAGTAGGATCAAAAGACAGACATATAGATTATTTGTTGATGCATATATTACATTTTTTATTGTGTTCTTTGTTCAAAAAATGCAATATGTATTCCTGATGTATTGATGATGTACTGATACATTACTTTAATATTAACTATCCATTTCCAACTTTTAGCAATTAAACTATATCTGACTTTCATTTAGTACAATAAACCAGCTACCATAAATTTTTTCTGCCCAAACAAAGCAAATCCCAGTAAGATCATTAAGACTTGGAATACTGGTATTTCCTGTGTAAATGTTTAGATTATGATCAAGGGAAGGAAGAATAAGGAATCTTAGCAACCTGAGAAAGAAAAGTCTGCTTGCACCTAAGTAAAAATATGCTGTTTTCTTTGAAAATACCCCACTGTAATTGTCATGCTGCATTAATCCACTCTTCAGCTGGTCAATATAGTGGGTATGGCCACTTCAGCCAGCACATTGAAAGGGAACACATTACTCAACAAAACCCCAACAGCAATGCATTGCTTCTTTTTTGTTCCTGAACCTATTTCTTACTACAAGTTCAAGATTAAAAGAATGTTAAAGGTAAATCAGTAATGATAGATATAAAATATTTTAGAGTTAGAACACCTTGGGGAAACAACCCCATAAAAATAGATGTGGTCTATAAATATAATGGATTTGAAGAAGAAATATAAACACTTAAGTAGAGCAACTGGAACAACTACATAAAACCAATTTCTATTTTAGAAAGACACTTATCCATGTGTTAAACACTATTCTATAATATAAATCAGCTTTCATGTGGGATTTGTGGGCTGCCAATCTCCACACCTGAATTCCTACACTTGACACTTAAATGCAAAGTGAATGAACCACCACTCTGTTCTAAAGACATTCTCAGAAACACCTCACAGATTATATCCTGCCACCTGTTAGCTCTTAATAACCTGTTCCCAGATGAAATTGTCTACTTATGTGAAGCACTGTAAGGAGTTGCCATGAACCTATCTTAACACCCAATCAAAATGAGCGTGAAAGAATTTTTAACTCCTTTAAATGCCTTGGAAATTTAGAAAAATCCAGAAACGAGTTATTCTATCTTTATTATATCACTATTTGGACTCTCCTTGAATCCTTAAAGGGAAGCATTAGGAACACATTTGCTTTTGACTAGAGCAAGGTACTTGCAAACATAGCAAAACATGAACTGGCTAGAATCTGGGTTTCACAGCAGTTCTTGCAGGAAAGTGCTAGAACTTGAATTAATAATGGCAACAAGTTATGCCCATTTCCAGATTTCCTGGAGAGTTCCCTAGGACTGATTTTTTTCAAGACTTAGCCTTGACAAAACTTTTAAAAAGCAAGCCCTTAAAAAGAACAGTTAAAAAAATCCCTGACACAAATTATGTTATATAAGAGAAAAAAAAACAACCAAACAAACAAACAAAAAGGCATTGTTTACAATGCTTGTGGAGCTAATAAGCCAGCAGCAATAAAATACTGAGGTGTTTTGCCAGTATCTGCATGTACTTTGCATGTTCAGCAAAAACACTGACAACTTTCAAAAATTTTAAAGGCTTTTCAGGGACCAGACTTCTTCAGATTCACCATGCCAAATAGCACTGATAACAGAAATAATCTTATTATTTGTGACAAATATCTCTGATAATGAATGAGAAAAAAATGTCTCAGTTACATAGAAAAGGTGGCTGAAATGCCACTTGTGCAAAAAACTTGTAGCATGGCCTGTATGGCATGTACATAATGCAATCTGCACTATGGATAAATGCTTTTAGCAGAACGTTCAATGTTGAACTACACAAAATATTTAGCTGACAGAAAAATGAAACTTCTAAACTCCACAAAATGGAGTTGAAACAAGAAATAATATTTAATAATTCTATCAGGGGAAAAATAAAATAAAGAGTACCTAAATGAAGTTTAGAAAATGAAAGAAAACAAAATGAACAATCTGAGTATTTTATTTAGACTGTATAAGCTTATTGTATTGGGTATGACTGAGGTGAAGTTCACAGCCCTCACAATGTTGTGCTTTCCATTAGTAGATGGAAGGGTGTTGATAACAGACCAGGGTTATTTTACCTATTATTGTTTATTATTACCTATTTTAGCAAGCAACAGGGATTTAAGCTCTCACTTCTCAGTAATATTTAATGTCAGGCCATCATCTGCCTGTTCTCTGTACCTTTGAAAATTTCTCCTTCTTCAATTCATCAAAGATATTACAACAAAAAAGTACCTTATATTGTCTCTAGCTCTCCGTTTTTCTTCAATATATCTGTGAGTTTCTAATCTAGATTCTGGAGTGTATGGTGTAGGCTCCTCCCAAAATCTTCTGTCTTCATCATCATTGTCAACTGTTTCACATATTTCCTGTTCTCCATCTTCTGCCTGATTGGGTTTTCCCTGTGGGGAGTCTGGGCTAAACAAGATCACTAAAATATTATTGAATGAAATGAGGGAAGAGTAACTTGCTAATAAATTACTGCAGTAAATTTTTTTAAATCCAATAATAACTGTACAATTTCTACCAAGAATGGTATCTTACATATTTGGAGAACATTCTCTGCTCTGCTTCTTTTGTCAATCAACAAAGCACATTTTGACATAATGATTTTCATTTACCTAACTATGAAGTGACAGTATGGCTACACCTAATCCTGACAGATAGTTCATCAGATTTAATTGCAGAAGCAGAATTTTCAGATACTCTCACAACTTTCAGGTGAGAGAAAACCTTCAGTCTATATGCTGTTTAAGAATTCCCAATATCAGGCAGCAACAGATTAGAAATTTGTAAGGTACCAATAAGCATCTCCTCAAATGTCATCTTAACACCTGAATAATTTTTTCTCCCTAGCTCTATCTGCAGATATCTGTATATATATTATAAGCTTCTGTAAATCTCTATCAGTAGAGAGAGAAAACTAAATTTATGATTCAGGTGTGATCTATGAGGTCTGCAGCTTCACGAAACGACGTCTATTGGATTAAAAATAAGATGGGTGGCAAGTGCAGTAGAAGCTGACTCCAGACAAAAATCCTACTGCTGTCTAGGTAATATCAGTGACATGAAGTGGAAGAAGCAGGAAAATCAACACCAAAGACCTGCAATATTCCATTTCAGTCTTCAGATGTTACAATGCTATGGCAAAAGCAATTTTAAGTGAACAGCTGCTTTCTCTGGAACCTCTGCTTTACCTTAAATAACAATTTCCAGCTGTTGTCCTGAAAGAAACTATTAATTACACTATTTTGGCACCCAGACAACTTAGCTTGGAGTTTTGGAAGAAAAAATTCTATTGAACTGTGTCTGCAGGTCAAGAATAAATTATGTTTGTAATTAATTATATTTTTCATTAGAGATAATATGCATGAGGAGAAATAACTCTGCTTGAATCAACAATAAAGATGAAAAAAAAAATTTAAGTGGAATTATATAAACTCTTTAATGAAAAAAGCCAAACTTTTGAATAAAGAAAGAGAAGAATGATGTTTATGCACAAACTGTTGTTGTTTACTGTTACCTGTCAAATCCAAGCTTAGAGTCCATCTGTTTCTGTTTCTTGTCCTTTTTTTCTTGCATCTTTCTTTGAGCCTCTTCCTTTTCTCTGGCTCTTTTGAGATAGTAAACTTGTTCCTGTTCTCTGATTTTCCATTTCACTTCTGGATAGTTTTGAAGTGCTTTAATCCTCTCTGAACGTTCTATTTCTTTGCTATCCAAATACTTTCCAAAGGGGAAAAAAATCAATATAAGTACGTGAGCAATTATAAATATATTCAAATCAATTAATATATTGTAGTTTAATTTTTATAATTAAGTTCTTTCTATAATTAGAAATGCATCTTTCACACATCCATAACACTATGTAAGCTATACTTTATCACAAAGAATTAGCAATAACTTGCTTTTCAGATCTGAAGATGATTTTGTGTGTCTAAGGTCTGCTTTTACCATTTTCCAGGAATTTTAATTAGTCTTATTAGACCATCCAGTAGAGGCAGTCCCTTCAGCCATTACTGGTATAAGTCTGACTTTGATTCGGCCCAGAAATATTTCTTTTGACGTGTAAGTCTATTGCCAACTAGGTAAGTTGAAACTACTCTTAATAAGTTAAGCAGTGCCTGTGCTTCTCTGAGGGAAGTTGTGAGAGCATATTTCAGGTCTGGGACTGTTTCATTGACAGAAAATTGTTACATCAGTTCAGTCATAGCACAACACCACAACCTCAAAATATCAATTTACAGCCAATGCAATGTAGTGCAATTTTACACCAACTTGCATTTTTTAACTGTCTTACACGGCAGGTTTAATACATATTGTTGGAATGGTACCAACAACCCACTAACTTTCTGCAATCAAACAAACAAATAAATAAACAAAACTCCCTAAAACAAAAACAAAACCAAGGGGAAAAAAAAAAAAAAGGCAACAAAAAGCTCCACAAAAAACCAACCAACCAACCAAAAACCAACCAAACAAAAAACCCCAAACAACAAACAAACAAACAAACAAACAACCCCCCCAACCAAAAAAAACCTCCTTCATTTAAGAATCTCCACTAAAGGTGACAGAAAAGTTAATGAATAATTTTGGTTCCATAAAAATAGAACTAATTATTATAATATAATTTATTGTAGTCACTTATTCTTTCGAATTGAATTTAATTTCCTGGGGACATTAAGAAAAAGTCTAGTAGCTTTCCCAGTACAGGTGTTTATTTTGTTTAGGATAAGCATGTTCAGTAGACAGTACTCATTTTTTATTTGGATTTAAATTTAAGTTTTAAAATCTTACTTTTAACTGATGAAGAGTTGCCACTACAAATTGCCTATAACCTTCAAATTCAGTACATGGGTTACCCACTAGAAACAGTTCCTTCAGATGTATATTGCATTTCAGGGATTCAATACTGGAGAGTTCACCAATGAAATTTGCTGTCAGGTCAAGTTTCTTCAATTCTTCACAGCCTGTTTGAAAGAAACCTTAATTCAATTTGTCCATAACATAAACATACACACATGATATGCACACACACACATGTACACAGCTGGATTTAAAACTGTCTCCATTTTATGTTCTGTAAACTCGTTTCATTCTGTCAGAACATATCTTTTCCAAGACTCTTTCTGAGTGAAAGAGTGACTCACAGCTAAAGTTTATGAGCTCACAATATTTAGAGGAATAAACCAAACTCAATAAAATATAAAATACCAAAACATTACTGGTTTTATCAATAACAAAACTTTGTGGACATTTATAGATGAGCTAAATGTTTCATTTTCAGATAAGCTGGATTTCATTTTTAACAGTCTGATTGCCTGGATATCCCTCCTCAGCTAAGTCTCAATCATATGGTGAAAATGCAATGCAAGTGCTTAAGGACAGCAGGACCAATTATGAGTTTCATTTCAGAGCATGGTTAATGTCTGGTAATATTATTCAAGCAAAAGATAATATTTCCCAAAAACTCACTACAAGTTAGGTTTTCCACTCTGTGAACTCAGCTATCACTGTAAATATTTTATCACTGGTGTTTGTACTAAAACAATTCATTACAAACAGAAACTCCAAATTAGGTAACGAAATGCTCTGGACAATCTGATTTTTTAATTTAGCAGCCTCTCCTTTTATCATAATGTGTCCATGAATCATAACCTTGACTGTAAGTTTAGCTGAGAGCAAGCTCAACCTTGATTTACATTGCTGTAATCACTTTCCTTTCCTGGTCTACTTGATAAGTTTAATGCACAGTTGAGCTGTAAGAAAGTAAATTATGTAGAATAATTTATTAGGGGACTTAAATAACCCAAATTTGGGCAAGGGCCAATCTCAAAAGTTGTAATTTCTAAGTAAATGACAAATCATAGTAATAAACAATGCAGCCCAATAGATGAATTTAAAATTTAGTGGCATGAAAACAAATGCAACTTTCTCAACAAATTTTCAAATATGGACTACACTGCCTATTTCTTCAAATTTTTCAAATTTTTGTTTAGACTATTTGCTTGTTTCTTATTTAAGCCATTCTCTTGAACCAGCTTGCAGACTTAAAAACACAAACTAAACCAACCACCCACCCAACTAACCACATAAAAGAAAAACAAAACAAAACCAAAACCACATAAGTAACCAACCAACCAACCGACCAACCAACTAGTTTGTTTGTTTCTTTTTAAACTGAATCCTTTGTCAAGGTGGATATGTTCAAGATTCAGCAACTGGCCTAATCAGAATTGAGAAACAGAAAACAATCAAGTCATAAATTATTCAAGTAATATGGAATGTGCTTATGGGTCACTCCAAGTCTTAGATTTTAATCTTGGAAAATGTCAGATTTTGCACATGAAATGTGCAGAAGTGACAGGATAAAGGATTAAACACAGATAAAACAGACAGGATTTCTAGCAATGAAAAAGAAAAAAATCCTCTGAAAACCTCTTAGAAAAACCCCAGAGCCTCAATGCAGCCTGCGCTCAGCACAGAACCTTCGTGCGTGTGACATTTGATTCCTGAACTGAAGATGACTTGAAATGTGACCCAGAGACATTTAGGAAAGTTCCATGAAAAAAATTCAGGAGTTAGAAGCACTTGCTACAGAGAAGCATTTATTGAAACCCTACACCCAAGGATCCCCTAAGTATCCACAAAACAACCCTACAGATTGGCACCTTAATGGCTTCCACCCTCTTTTACACCAAATCACAACTGAAGTGTTCTAATTTGAAACAGCAAAATGTTTTTTTTTTTCAAAATCTGACCTTCCAGATTTTCAATTCTTTCAATGTTGTTCAAAGCTACATTTAAATATTCCAGCTTCTTAAGTTTGCCCACATTTTCTGTAACAAAACATAGATGGATTATTTCAGTTTTCAGCACTGGAAAGTATATTATGGTTTCACTTGCTTACTTTACTTCAAAGCAACAATGAAGCAGAAAAATAGGAAGGACAAATCAGAATATGTACTATATTACTGGACATTAGTATTTTATTATTAATAAATAGACAAAACAGAAAAGTTTTCTGAAAACACAAAACAAAAAAAGCAAGGAGAAATAAGGAAAGTTATAAACGCATTTTTATCATTAATTCATAAAACACGTATCTAATTCAAGAGGAATGGGTAAAAAAGCATAGTGAGACATTCCAGCTTGGGATATCTACAAATTCGGTGACATGAATCCTACCACAGTTTACTAAGAACCTGGAGAGGTATTTTCTACATAATTCACAACCAAATGATGACATTAATTTCTCAGCAAGAACTTGTGCAGCTTAGTTTGGATGTTTGTTTTTATTGCAATATTTCTGTAACAGTGGTGCGTGAGAGCTGAGTGTTGAAGCCAGTGGTACCATTCACTATCCCAGTGGAAGCCTGACAAGCCCCTGCCTGCTCATGAGGCAGGGCTGATCTTGGGAGCTGCATAAAGGTTTGCTTTAAGAAGGGGAAAGACACAGCCCAACAGAGCAAATACAAACCTATAGATTTCTCTGTGATATTCAGAAGCATTGGGACTGCTGTGTCTTCCGCAATGACATGTTGGTATCCACTGAGAATAACTTCTCAAGTGCAACACTTTGTAACACAGCCCCTGTTGACAATGTATTTGGTCACCACTATTTTTGGGGGTTTTTTTGGTTTTTTTTTTGTTTTCGTTTCTGTTTTGGAGTTTGTTTTTTTTTTCATTTGTTACTAAGGTATTACCTTGGAAAGCTGTTACATTATACAAGAATATATGAATCATTAAGTTGCATACTTTCTCAACTCCTACAGTTAGATTATATTAAGATAAAAATTGCGTGTCTCAAAAATGAAATTGCTGAAAATTTGTGTCCAAAAAGCAACAATCTGAATACGGTATCCTGTATTAACCTGGAGGGGGTCAGTGTTGACAGAAGAACCACAAGATGAAATCTTGTGCCTTATTAAGGACACATTAACAGAGAGAAAACCAACTTATTTTTAGTCCATCTTTTGATGAGGCAAAGAAGCACACAGCAGTTTTAAAAAACTTACTCTCTCTGGGAGAAGATTCCTCCGCTTTAAGAAATGCGTATGCTACCAGTAGAGTTTCCTGATGAGTCCCATGAGAGAACTTAAAGGATTTGCCCACAAATTCTGAGCACAGAATTTCCTCCTAAAACCTTTGTATTTGTTTCTTCCTCTTAAGGAACTTCAAAGAAACACACTAATATAATTTCTGAACACTTCCAACTTTTCATTGTTTATCTAGACAATATCTGTAGAATCTAAGCTTTTCCAGCCCAAGGCTTGGTGTCCCATCTTCCAACATGGAATATATGGACCTATCCCACAAAACCAGACCATATGAAATTGTATTTCTGTGGTGCAGGAAGACCATTAAGGCTTTGTTGCAGAAAGTCTGGTTCATGAATACAAGCATTTTATCTGAATACAAATCATTTCAATGTTAACAAAAAAATATTACTTGCATGAAAATGGAACTTACAAATGAGCCTGAAAGAGCTACTCCAATGATATCAGAGTCCATGGTATATGGTAAACTCTTTGTCTCTCTGCCACAAGATGGGATATTTAAACTATATCCTGATTTTTGAAATTTTAATCCATAAAAGGATTTCACACTCATGTTATAGTGACTTGTATCTCAGTAGTATCTTTTTAATTTAAAATTTCCCTTGCAAATTTCTGAGCTTCTTAGAAATTTAATAAAGAAACCACGAAAGAAACTCTTGTTAGGAGCACATTCCCTTAAGTATAGCAGAAAACTTTTTTTTTTTCTGATTTCAAAATTATTCATGTCAATCCATTTAAAAAAAAAACATATTGAGAAAAGACTTACCAATTTTTGGAATTAGGTTATTCTGAAGATAGAGAATTTTTAAATCTCGACACCATTTGTCAAGATGCTCTAATTTTTCTATTTCCTGCTGATGTAAAGAGATTTCTTCCAGTGAAAAAATTTCACTGTTGTTATGTTCTGCACGTCTTCTAACAAGATCTTCAGTGACTGAAAGAAACATTAGATGTCATTATTTCCCTTTAATCATTTTCTGCCATCTGACTTATGAGCAAATTATAAAATCACTAAAATATTTTTTCCAACATCCCAAATAGCCCAGTAGGAATGACAATACAAATAAAATCTGCCAAAAAAGATATCAACATATCAAGTAGCCTCAACCCACTCTGTCACAGTAAACATCTTCTGTGAAACACAATCACGACACCTGTAACATTCAGAAAGATCTATATGAAAATTGCTGAGTCTTCCATAAGAATGTGATACAACCCTTGCAGAAATTAATCCAGCAGCCACTATTTTCAGCAGAGCTTGGGTTGCAGATTGATTCATGTAGACAAGCAGCGGAGTGTGTTATGCTGTTTTATTTCCAGATGCCAGATGTTCACACCACACACAGCAGCAGGGGCTGGGGGAAAGCAAACTGGTGTGTCATCATACTCTTTCACCAGCACAGCGTGCACAGAAATAAGCAGGATAAATGCTGAAAGTGAGCAGGTATTTTTTATGCCGTAGTTAAGTCATGCTTATAAATGTTTATGTTAGAATTAAATGTATGGTATTTCTTAGGCGCTACCAGCTCATCAGAGCCAGCAAAGGACTTTCAGTGGCTGAAAAACACCAGAGACCTGGGTTCAAAGTTATGTTGTAATATTTAATGCCAGGGAGTCTTTCAAACAGTGAAAAGGCTCTGTATAATGAAGGTAAGGAAATTCTGTAAGAACCAGTGCTCACTCCTGAGCTAAATCCTAGAACTTTGTTTCCAGCACACTGCACTGTCCTCTCCTTGACAAGAACTGGACTATAGTGAAGTACTGAGGAAAAACACAGGGTTTTATCAAGTTAGCATAGGTATTTTCATGATTTTTAATGCTGAAAAAAAGACAAGTAAGCCTTTCAAACAGACTCTGATGAAAATTAAGTAAAAAGAAAAATTATATAAAGATCTATGAAGACAAACTGTTCCTACCATGCATTAATTAAAAGTACTCTTTCACTTCTTTGTCTCTGGGAGGTTTTGTGAAATCATTCAGTTTCATTAGTGGTCCTGGAATGGCTGCACACACTCACACAGCCAACTACGTACTGATAGAGACCAAACTCTCGTGTGTCCGTGCAGCTCCTCTACCTGCAGTCTTTGGGAAAGGGGCAAAATCGGTTGTGTTTATATTATATTATTTATAGATATCCAGGTTTAAAGCTCCCTTCTGCCCAACAGAGTTTTACCTGGCAGAATTAATTTACAGAATTAAATGTGGAGATATAAATATTGGTTGAAGCGGGCAACCTGTCTGCACGTAAATCATATTGAGAAAGGGAAGTGTCTTTGTCTCTTTTAACCACATTGAGCAGGTTTGCTGCATCTGAACAATTACTTTCCCTTCAACTTGAACTTGATTAAAGTAACAGACGAAAAGAAGTCAATAATCATGACTAAATACTTTAGTCTTCACAGTAAATATGGAAAACATTGACATTTCTAATAAGTTACTTGGCAAACCTGCTGGAAATTAAAAGAACAAAAAAAAAAAAAAAAGGTCTGCTTACTACTCTGTCTGGTGGCAGATATTTCCAGAGAATTTTGAGCAGGAAAACAATACTTCTCAATCTGCATACATAGACACTGGTGGCAATATTAGGCTCTATACCATTTATACAAAAAAAAAGTCATACAAACTATTCTTGACAGCTTAATTACAGACCAATTTCCATTTGCTGATGAAAATTAAAATCATTTTTGCAGCAATTCTGCAAAAATGTCTACTTTCATTAACAGATGATTTGCAAAGCAGAGACAATAATTCACAATAGAAGTTACAGTGAAGCTTTAGAAACCTAATTTGGGATCCTGTTGTAGGGAATGACTGAATATTTGACATTTTGTGTAAGATCTAGTTCATTTAAGAGGAATGAGGGAAACAAGCTTGCAAGAGAAAACAAGTATTAAATAAAATTTTAAATAACAGCATCTCCAGGACATTGAAAAACACACTGAACTCACTCATTAACCAGATTTTCTGGTGTTGCGTGGAGTAACAGGAGACTGGACCAGTGAACTAAGAGATCACAGCTATTCCCAGGTTCCCATGAACACAGGAGGAAATAAGGGATGGCATCAATCAAGTGGAGAGAAGAGATCTTGAAGTTCTAACGGCTGGGCTTCCAAAAATAACATGTTTTACTCAAAGAAGGAAGCAAAAATGAAGGATAATAACACAGAAATTGAAAGAATAAGCAGGTGGACAACAGCAGGTGTATCATGAGACAGTGGGGGAAGCTGCATTTCAGAGAAGTGAAGTATGTAACCATTAATTTAAGACTCAAATTCATGCTGCACTGTTCAGGAGATACCATTCTCCTTCAGGCAGTGCCTGCTCAAAGAGGGCATCTGCCAGCTTCCTGCAGGGAGAAGAAGTCCCTGTCCAAAGCACTGTTTTAGCCCAGCATGGGACTAAAAGTCCAATGATAATATACAATCAAAACAGATAGCAAGAAAAATCACAGAGGAATGGAACTCCTTTTTCATGAGTAATAGGTGTGAGCACTCAGTCTTTTGGGTCATACTGCTGTACCTATAAGAGACGATTGATTCATAAGTAATAGTATGGAGTATTTTACCTCATTTGGGTTTTTTTCCCATCTGACAGACCTGGGCTCAGGCATAAGCCACCCCATCCAGCATCTCCCCTTGCAGGGACTGCCCCACACAAGGAGGGGTTCCCACCTGGGCCACCCCAGTTCCAACTGCTGGCCCTCTCAGGGGCTGTTTTTAGAGGCAAGGAACCCCTGTGCTTTACGTGGTGAGATAAAATAGGGGGTTATTGCCAGGGAGGAGGAAAATCTGACAATCGCCCAAGGGATGCAGGAGGGCAGGGGGCTGCCAGGGGAGTGTGCTGATGGTGGGGAAGGGAGGCAACTGTGGCGAGAGGCAACGCAAATCAGAGAACTGTTTAGATTGGAAACTACCTTTAAAATCATGGAGTACAACCCAGCACTGCCAAATCCACCGCAGAGCCATGTCCCTAAAATGTCACATCTACATGAGTTTTAAATAACACCAGGGGCATTGATTCCATCACTTCCCTGCTCAGTCTGTTCCAGTGCTTGACAACCCCTTCCATGAACAAATTTTTCCCAACATCTAAGCTAAACCTCCCCTGGCACAACTTGAGGCCATCTCCTATTGCCCTGTCACCTGTCACATGGGAGAATACGGGGACCGCCCTCTGGCTACAGCCTCCTTTCGGGGAGTTTTAGTGAGCAATAAGGTGTCCCCTGAGCCCCAAGCTCAACACCCCCAGCTCCCCCAGCCGCTGCTCGTCAGGCTTCTGCTCCAGCCCTTTCCCCAGCTTTGCTGCCCTTCTGCGGACACGAGGAAGGCGAGCAGGGCGCGGGGCCCGTCCCGGAGTGGAGGGCAGGGCCCCGGGGAGGGGAGGGAGAGAAGGAAGCGGCGCTCTCCGACACTCACTGCGCACCATGGTCCCCCTCAGCCGCCGCCGCCATTCCCGGTGCCGCCGCGCTGCCACAGCAACGGCCCCGGGCTGAGGGCGGAGCGGGGCCTGCCTCGAACCCCGACCTGGAGCTGCGCCGCCCCGGCGGCTCCCGGCCCTGTCTTCCCTCGGCAAACGCAGATGAAATGTCTTTTCCTCAGGCATAAATCTCACGTCTCGTCCTTTGCATGACACTTCTGTCCTCCTCCTGCATATCCATCAACTAGTTTGCCTCGCACATTTTGGGCTGAAAGCACGTTTTCCGTTGTTTTTGAAAGCAGCCTGTTCCACTGATTCAGAGTCTCGTACAATTTTAGAATCATAGAACAGTTTAGGTTGGAAAAGACCTTTAAGATCATCAAGTCCACGTGTTAACCCAACACTGCCAAGTCACCACTAAACCATGCCCCCCAGTACCATGTCTACACCTCCTTCAAATTTTCTGGGGGATGGTGACTCCACCACTTCCTTGGGCAGCCTATTCCAATTCTGGATCACAACTGTCTTCAGATCAAAGAAGTAACATCAGGAAAGTCAGTCTGTATTTCCTACCTGTCTTCATTAACCAAAAGGCCTAAGCAAACCTAAAGGTTACCTTCTACTAACAGGAAATTCACCTATAAATTTAAATAAGGCAGTAGAATTTTTTAAAATTATCAAATTCATTTATTTAGCCAGTTATCTCTGATCTAAATGCAACTCCCCACAGCCACTCTGCACCTTTCTACCGCTCCTGAAGTTTGTGAGATGATGAGACACAAAGGAGCAGAAGTATTTTATGCTCCTTAAGTCCATAGTATTTGTCCTGGCCTATCTGACTGGATAAGTACCTACTCCACTCGGAGGACAGGGAGGTTTACACAGCTGGTTGGACATCACCACTGTGGCCCAAGGCCCTTGCACTGAATCACAGACATTAAGAAAGGACCACTGGTTCTGCTACCTACGCACTTTCATCAAGTTGTAGGCCTCTTCAAATAATGACTTCTTTCTAGTAATATTGATTTTTTTACTTGGGAGCAGAATTCACAATCAAGGTATTAATTTCAAACAATGAAAAAATCTTGTTTTCACTGAACACAATATTTTATACCCTCTGTTTATGTTGTATTACATTGAAAAGCCTATGTTTTTTGTTAAGCTAAAACCAAGGGGGGAGGATGTTCATTGCTTTTTCAGAGATTCTAGATGATAGTTCTGAAGAAAGATATATAAAATATGCAACTAATTAAATTACCAAATACTAAGGTGAGTGGGTTGACTTGGCGGGATGCCAGGTGCCCAGTAGCTTTTTTCCCTCACTTCCCAGTCTCACTAGAAGATGAGGATAAAATATGACAAGAAGCTAATGGATTAAGGTAAGGGCAGGGACATCAAACAACAATTACCATCATGGACAAAACAGATTCAACTTGGGGAAATTAACTTTTTGCCAATTAAACAGAGTAAGATAGAGAGAAATAATAACAAATCTAACCCCACCCTCCTTTTATTTCTCCCGTCTCCCCAGCTCAACTTTACTCCAAACCCTTGTACCTCTGTGTCCTGAGTTAAGCCACAGTTTGTTTTAAGCAGTATCTGTATAGGTCCTGTTTGACAAATCTAGTTAAGCTGCAGGACTACTTCTTCCAGCAGGCAACTTCTCACTTGTGATGAGCACAAAAGAGGAATTCTCTGAACACCAGTGACTGAAAAGCTCTCAGAGTGTGTTTGTTTTTCTCTTGTGAAGAACAGTTTTGTTTATGACTCAGGGCTAAATTATTCAGGAAGACAGAAAGCGGAACTTTGGAGCATGTATTTGCAACACACTGGTCCTCACCTGGTACACACAAGGCAAAACTAGGTGCTGAAATATGTTATTTGCTGTGTTCTTTTTTTTCACACAGGTTTTTTTCCCCTCAAATTATGTACCAAGAGTTTTCAGCAGCACAAACCTGAAATCCTAGCATGAGATAATGCCAGAGATAAAGAACCACATTACAAACAGGAGAATGGAGATGAGGAGGAAGAAAGTCCCCGCTGATGTGCCTATCCTAAAGAAATTCACTTTGCCACTTTAAAATATTACAACTTTATTTGTTAAACATGTAAAACAACACAATATATATTTCTATGTCATGACAAAAATAAGCTTTATAGCACTATTATTACAGTGCATCAGAAGTATTTTGAGCATGTCTTGACTTTGTCCATATATACAGTCAGGTAATGTACTCCAACCCCAGCAAATTGCTATCCATGGACAAAGCTCATGAAATGCTGCAGCTCAGTGTCTCAGCTGGTGTAAACCAGCTGATTGATACCCACTCAGAATTTGAACCTATCTATTTCTACTTATTTCCTATTTACTATTTTTCAATTATTATTTTTAATTTTACTTTATTTTTCTATGGTGCTGGTAATGTAGTCACTGGAAGAAAACAAGGCACACAATCTGCAGAGCATGACATGAACTCAGAAATAACAAATTCACTGAAATAGATGCAATTTCTAATAATAATAATCTTCGTTATTAAAAAATACTCTCAAATACAAGAAGAAATGAGAACAGGAACAACTTTACTGATATGGAAATGCCCGAGAACGGGAGGGGAAACAGCAGCCTGAGAAACCATAAAAAAAAGAAACAATATAAATGAAGTAGTGGTTTTGCTCAGTGTATATAGAAACATGCAAAGAGGTTACAAAATAGTGCAGCCAATTCATAAAAATGTACATTGAAAGCAGATTATGCAGAACTGGACTAAGTGGTCATAACCTGTATTCTGTACTGTGTAGTTTATTCCATGTAACTTAAATAAAAGATGTTAGTATTTTTATGGTTTGGCTTTTATGAGTAATGCTTTCAGGCTAACTACAAACCTGCCTTGCCCACAGCCCAGGAACATTCTAAATTAAGGGATGGTGTCAATATTATCATCTTCCACATGAGCATTCCCCCTATAAAGCACTACATGATACATACTCATGAATGACTCTGGAATTCAGCTGCACACAGCTGAAGTAAGAGACTATAAGACAAGGTGTAATGATAAAAAATAATATAATAAAAAAGTAATAAATAGTATGAGAAAATACACAGGGAGTTATAAATCTAGATCTCAAAATTTCTATTTGATTCTCTTTCTCTAAATAAGGTGCTGTATTAAAAGGGAGTAAGTGTTTAATCACTGGGGACAAAAAATTATAAAATTCTAGTTGTTTTCTCTGTTTGTAGGCATGTGAGTTAATCACTAATCAATAAGTGGTTTTACTCTGAGAGAATTGAAATCCACAGTTATCCTAGGCTTGATACTGTAGTTAACAGAAGATGCAAATACTCATTACTTCTAAAAGTCTGGATTTACACATTTAAGTTGGAAGTTTTTTTCAGATTTTCATCAGAAAAATCCTGGCTTCAATTTTTCATCAAACAGGAAGAAAAAAATGATTGTGCCTCTTTTCAGAGAAAAGAAAAAAAGAGGCTTTTTTTAATGTCCATTGGAATACATGGAAGGGAACTGCCAAAGCCAACCAGTCTGGTAACTGACTAGAACTTTGCTAATTCAACATCGATGAACAGCAGGGAGGGCAGATCTTAACAGATCCTGAGATTTTTTGCCCTTAAACTCCAATTCGGGAAATTTCCCCAGGAGTTCCCTCTCTCCACATCAGAACAATTCTAATTTACAGTTTGTATTTATTAATAGACAGATTATAGCAATTTATTTTAGATTATTTTTAAAAAAATCTCAATCAGGTTTTTCTTAGATAGTTTACAGTGAACTAATGAGTTTACAGTGAACTCTCCTTTTCTAGTTTTCGGCATAATTGCTTTGATGACTCCAGGGTAATTGAAGTTTTAGACTTTTCTCTCAGACTGGGATTTAACTTTCCAGATTATTATTTCAGGAGATTATTTAAACACTAAAGATCTTTATGAGCCTTTAGTTGTAAAAGTGATTTTAGTACTGGACCTTTTATGATAGGCATAAAATACGTAACAAAATATTTACATATTTTACATAGTGATATTTGCTCTCAGTTGTCTCTGTACTTTAAATAAAAAGAGGAATTATTTAACACAATATTATTCAAGTGCATTAACTACAAGTAAATATGAGAATGAGTATTATAAGTACTATTTTAGTTAGATAATATATCAGTTATCACATGTACTCAGCCACTATCCAAATATGTTATCTTTGATAGCATGTTGTTACATATAAAATATGGGATACTATAATTTTGATTAAAAAATATATTTCACAGGAATTACAAAACACTTTTTATTATCAGGATATGGAACTACATGTACAGCACTTCTTGGCATGATTTCTTTCAGGTAGTCACCAAGAACTAAGGCCTCACTCACATTTGATCAGAAGAAAAATAAAGCTAAAATGAATTTTGTTTTGGAGGAAGAATACTTTCAAATCTATTATTTTTATTTTTTTCCACAGGAACATGTAACCATGGCCATAAGGAGGTATCCAGGAGTTCAATGCTGAAGAGCTGATGAAAATAAATTTGAGGAGGAAAAATGAAAACTGTTATTGAACTCATTTCAAAATACACAGAAGTAACAACTCTGCTTTTAAGTTTTTACGAAGTGCAAGAGACAAGCTTGTTTTGATCTGTGGGAGGTCCTGTCTCACAGTAACCTGTATCAATCTGTGTTTATTTTAGTCCTACCATGCAACAAGTGCCAAGTTCTCTACTCCATCCTGTAGTATGTGATTTGATAGTGGCTTTCAAAACCAGAGTCAGCTTTCAAGCTCTGGTGTTTCAGCCCTTACATAAACACTTGCACTGACTTTAAGAAGTGCCATACGTGGCATCCCCAGCTTGGCATGCTGTGAGTAGGACATTTTGTCACCATAGGCAAAGTGATGAAATGACTGCACTCCTTTCTAAAATGCTTTGTTCTCAGGATTAACATCCTCATTCTAAGAGCTGAAAGAAGGGTTTTCCAGGTTGTGTCTGCAGCTGTGCAGATGCCTTTAGATCTCAGAAGCTGAACTGCACTCAACCAGGAAACTGATGAAGGAGACTGTTCTATCCACACTATAAGGAACATAAACTGGGCACAGCTCCACTTGGTTCCTTCTTTTCATTTTTATCTTTACAAAGTAAAGACATAAAGGAAATAACAGAACCAGAATTGGGATGACCAACTCTAAGTACAAATAAATCAGTGCTCGTTTTAAGGGTTTGAGCTGCAGCAAAGCTTAGAAATGCTTTTGGTGCAAAAACAGAATTTGGAATCTGAGGATGAGGCTTGAGTGAAAAAGAACAGGGAATAGAAGAATTTCTAAGTGTTTTTCAGATCTTCTGGACCGATTCATGTTGATGCTTCTTCACTGCTTCAGTGGAATGCAACCAAGTCAGAGCAGCACAGCACCTGGTCCTGCTGTTCAGTTCACACTTGGGAAAAGGAAGGTTTCTTTTGCCTGTTACTGGAAAACGTGTTTTCTCTGGGCTGAAGCACAGCAATTGTTAACAGCTTACACTATTTAGACACTGCTGCCAGACAATAGAAAGAAAACATATAATCCAAGTGTAATAAAAACTAGCTATAGACATCAAAGTAGAGTAATTTGCAATGAAAACTGGCAAGGGTCCTGCAGTTAAGCCCTCTTTAAATGAAAAGTTCATGGAACCTTTCTGATATGCTTGAACCCTGTTCCATAATAGGACTCATCCCAAAAAAATACGGAATTCTTCCTAAACTTAAACATGTACTCACCAATTGTTCTTTATTTCTTATTATTTCTGTGGGGGAAAAAAAAAGAAGGATACATTTTTGTATGTCTTGATTTAAATAGCATTTTCTTATAATCACTATTAGCAATAGGTCCTGTTTGACAAATTCAGCTAAGCTGCAGGATTACTTGTTTGAGCAGGTAACTTCTCACTTGTGATGAACATAAAAGAGGCATTCTATGTATACCTGCTGCTGAAAAGCTCTCAGAGTGTGCTTTTCTCTTGTGAAGAAAAGCTTCATTATGACTCAGGGCTAAGCTATTCAGGAAGAGAAAAAGCAGCACTTGTGTGCATGTGCTTGCAACACACTGGTCCTGACCTGGTGGCTTTGGTAAAAGCAAAGTTTTAGGGACTAGAGACACAGCAACAAACTGATACATCATCTCTCAAAAAGTGGAACTGTCATTGCATGAAGGCTATCCAAGTTGTTCCTTGCTGTTTCTAACTTCCAACATACTCAATTCAAAGGCTGAAGTCTGCCAGATTGTCTTGTTGCCCTTGGCATACACTGAACTCCTGAACCCCGACAGATAAAAATTCAGATAAGCTCAAACTTTTTAGTCTTAGAAGCATTTTAGATTTTAGGCATTTAGAAATTTGTGGTGAAAAAAAAATGTGAAAGAATGGTAATTCATAAATCCAGCACATCCATACTTGCTTTCAGCATGAAGTCCTATGTGTGAGCTAATGGTGCATTGGGTTAGTGGGGCCAAATGATATCAATTCTGTAGTCTCTAGAAGGTGGTGATATGGTGAGCATCATAATTAGCTGGTTTTATTTTTTCCAGTTAAAAAGAAAAGGCTAGGTCTGGTGGCCTGGGAGTGGACTTCAGTGTAAGGCTTGAAAGTGCACCTCTGGAATCACAAATTGCACTGCTTGGTCTGCATCTGCATCATGTTATGGCATACTAGGTTTACCCTCCTTTTCTGCTACATTTATTGCACATTATGAAAAGGTAGGTTTTCAAAATAAACAGGAAGTTTCTGTGAATAAAATCAGTAACTGGAAAAGCCAAATACTCCATCAGTAACTTCATATCCCACCTTCTATCCTCTGACATGAAAACAACAGCAGAAATCTCCTTCCTCTTCTTAATATAAAATTTATAAATTCCTCTATTTATGACATGACATAAGAACCACTTACCAAAACTCAGTTGTTTTGAAAAATGTATCAAGGCTGAAAAAGGATGACCCAGCAGCATCTTGGGACAAAAGAACTGTGAAATTAAAATGCAAAATGGATTGAAGGTTACATTTGTCCCTATTTGACCATATACTGCTCTTATTAGGTTCAATAAGAGCCATGGATATACATCCAAGGATAGAATTTGGTCCTCAGATGTGACTTGTAAAAGAAAATGTGCTGGAAATAAAGAAATTCTATACTTACAAACTAAAATCATCAGCAACAAAGTGGCAGACAGTCCTCCCAGAAAATATCTGAGAACATAACAATACCCAGAAAGGTAAGAAAAAGCCAAGGGATGCATATTGGGTTAAAAGAAGTGAAGCAGGGGTGGGAGGAGGAGGAAAGGTTCTTGCAGATGAACCCTCTGAACTCTGGTAGGTGAACTGTAATTTGAAACTTTAAATTACATTAACTATTGAAGGTAATCTCCTAAAAAGAAATACCTCAGCATTTAGACTGAGAGAAAAACCCACTTAGAAAGGCATGTTCTTTCAGCCTGCCAAAACCCCTGTCAAAGCACACTTGGCAAAGTAGCTTTCATATCTGTATACATATTTCTTATTTTTGTGCTTATTTATATAGCTCAGATGTTTGCCTGCATTGGCTGTCATGTGAAATTATATTTTCACAGTAAGATACATGTAACTTTGAAAATGGGACCCTTAATTTAAGTTTTATTCACCAGCTGAAATAAAGCAAGCACTCATGTCAGAAACAGAAAATAAATAAAAATTACCTTGTACATACTGAAATGATTAAACACATGATCAGTGCAAACATCTGAGAAACAACATTTTGCATTGTCCTGGATTCTGAAATAAAAAAATCAGGAAAGTAATGGTTTTTAATGAAAGTAAGTATATGACAGGAGGTATTTGCAAAGGCTACCTTCAGCCTGTGAGATCAGTCTCTTCAGCTGCCTTTAAAGCAAACTCGCCTGGAGTGATTCAAAGCAGAAACCTAATTTTCATGCTCTGGGTGTCTCTCAGGAGTTTTTTTCCCCCACAACTACAGAAACACTGTGCCCTCCATAGTCTCAGAAAACAAGCCTTTCTGCATAATTGCCTGTTTCAGTTCTTGCTCCTATGCCCTTTCCTCCATTTTCCTCTTCACTCTTTTTTTTCCCTGAAAAATGGGCGAGGGAAAGCTGTGAGCAGGGGGTAGTAATCAACTAAATACCAGTTTTATGATCTTGTTAATTTTAATCATCCATTTTAAATATATGTTTTAGTAAATACATTCTATTCTGCAAGGGGCCTGATCCATATTTTTAATGTATTTTCAGTTCGCTCTAAAAATCAGGCATGTCAGAATAAGAACATAACATACCTGCATTGCTCCAGGTCTCTTCATTTGCATTTATCATAAATGAAGAGCAGGATTTTGAAGCACAAAATGGTTCCTCAAACTGAAGAAACTGATCATCTTTGGTGACAAATGCTCCTTTAGATGCTGGAATTTGCCTTTGTGACACATGGTTATTACATTCAGAAGTAAAGTCTGAATCACCTACAAGAAGTGCACATATAACTGAGACTGCACAAAAGAAGTGCTCTGAGACTTTGTATTAATGAATTTAGGAATTAATTACTGAATCACAGGAGAGGTTCCAAATCGTTATGGGTAGGGAATTGGCAGGTCCTAATGTATGCAGGAGAAAATATGCAGAGTAAAGACAAAACTGCATAGAGCACAACAGATGAAGTTATTGAAAGAGCTGGCGGAAAGCAGACAGTGCCAGGTCTGGTCACACCAGAATAAATATTCCTGGTGATGACTTTGCATTCAAATTCAGTCAAAAAATGACTTTTTGGCACAGAAGTCTTTGCAAACTCATACTCAGTTATAATGCCAGGAGCTCTATTTATCCCTTAGAATTCTGTAGTTCATTCTATCCTTTACCTGCACACCTTGGCAGACAACAGCTGCAAAACTTCCAGAAAGAGATACCCAATTCCCACTAAACACAGACAGCAATGTTGTCTCTTGATTGCCAGGTACCTGAGCGGGGCTTACCAATATCACTGTAACTGGCTTCTAGTTTACTGCATCCATCAGGCCAAGGATCCTCTACATGGGAGAAATCCATCTTGCTGGGAATGGTGGAGCTGAGCCATGAGCTGGAGGCACTGAGATTGAACAAGCTGTCAAGAGAGCGATGGATTTTCTTCCTTCGCCTGAATACACTAGAAAGAAAAGATATGTTGCTAAGGAATAGAGCTAATTATTCTTGCTGAGCAGGGACAGAGCTCTAAAGCTTGCAGGAATGACATGAAAGAATCAGGTTCTGGGTGCTGCTCCCAGCCCTGTTCTTGACCCTGAGCACATCACCAGGAATGGCTGCTGCACACCACAAAATGTCAGGGAACAGCAGGGCTGATCATGCTGTTGTGATACTGGATACTGTGGAACCAAATGATATCACAGCCACTGGTCTCTGATAGTACTGTGAGTGTCTCATGCTACCTAGGATTTTCACCCTGCTATATCTTATTTGGGGTAGTCTGAATCCACTGAACTCCAAGTTTTTTGAACTACATTCTCGATCAAGAGATGTTTTTCCTTGAGTAAGACTTCCAGGACTAGACCTTTTTATTTATATATATATATGTGTGTGTGTGTGTATTTTAGAGAAAGATATATATATATACTTTTTTCTTAATCCTTATCAGAGTAACACCCCAATGGCAAAATGAGCTGTAGCGCTCTCCTTTTTCTTTATTGGACACAACTTCAATTATAGCAATAACAGTGCACTAAAGAGTTTTTGGATAGACATGACTGAAAATCAGGTTATTTCATGCACTGCACACTCCAAAGCAATTGAGATGTTCCCATTCAAAAGTAATGCTGATCTTATGCCAAGCAAAATGTAGACAGACACAAAGACACCTCCAGATACACCTCTAGGTAAGGCCAGAGATGTGCAGGCAATCGCCAACGTGGAGTAAAGTGAGCACACAGTTCACTTACCGAACTAAATTCTCTTTATATGTAACATTTGTGTGGGATGGTGTCAGTGTTATGTTGCCCTCTTCATCAGACAGAAAACTGTCTTCTGTCAAAACATAATAACCATTAGAAAGCAGTCGAGGGCTGCGGCGACACGTAGGAAGGGAGCCTGTCAGAGGATTTGTGGAGCACTCAAAGGCAGGATTGTCATCCAAAAAGGCACAAGCACAACTGCAAAGGAGAAATGAAAGCCTCCAATTTAGAGAAGGTCTGGACAGAGCAAACCCACGATTTAATAGTAATGAATTTACATTCCCAGCTGATGGGGACTGGTAATGACATAAATTTAAAATGGATGTAATGATATTATTCTGTACTGGGAGGTTTCAGCCAGGGGATGTGTGCATCACACTTTCCAGAGCTTCAGATTACAAGAGGGATACATGCCAGGGGAGCATTTCCTGAAGCGTGGAGCCAGCTTGAGCTCACAAGTGCTCAGTGTGTTTCCGTGGCAGTGCTCTTGGCCAGGGAGTCCTGCCAGACCTACACCGACCTGGAGCCATCAGAGGCATTCCAGTATTTTGCTTCTCAGAGTTCCTCTTCATGGCACAAGCTGGGTGCCTCTGAGCCAGGCAGGATTTACTTGCTTTTTTCTAACCTAGCCATACTTAGTGAAGATTTAAGGATACATGACTTTTAACTCTCACAAATCCTAGAATGCCATGCAGCTGTAACAACATGGGATAAACCCGACATATTGTGATAGCTCCATCCAGCACTGAAACACAACTGACTTTGGGATGACATACAGCACAGAAAAAACATACTGTCTGGTGTTTAAAATACAAGTGAGTAGTGACAGAGGTGAAAGGATCTAAAAGTTGTAGACATTGTACTTAGTTTGACTAAAACTGAATTTATGATTATACTTTTCCCCTCAACACCTATGAGTTCCAAATTGCCATGCAGTGACATCATGGAAAGAAAGGAAGACACACAATTGATTTAGTGTCAGACCTGTGTTTCAGTAAGAGGTTTAACTACCCCATATGGCACGTCACAGAGAGATACCATAATTTCAGTGAAGGTAAAAGTAGATGGAAGAGAGATACTCCAAAACCCTGTAATTGCAAAGCCAGTGTTTCCAACTTCCACAGCAGTACTTCTGAACTTCCATTTAGGGCAGTAATCAAATTAATATCAGCACTAGAGTTCTCAGTGGCCCAAAAGGGATTTTTACAAAATGTACACCAAAACAAAAATAAAATTAAGCAAGTGTAACTTTCCTTAATACCTTGAAAAAATATGTCTTGAGAGGCTGTGTCTGTGCTCTCCATTAAATGGTGTTGAACCTGCAGAGGCAAAGGTGAAATAAGAAGGAATCATTATCATATTCACTGTCAGATAACTTGTGCACACCAGAAAGATAAGATAAAAAGCTAAAAATGGAAAGGAAATTAAGGGAGGAATTAAAGGAGATGAAACATATCAAAGAATCGGGGAAAGAGTATTTATAGGAAACTCATCTCAACCAGGAGAACAGAAGTGAGATACTTGTACTTTGCCCAGATAACATACTTGAGAGAAATAATTATGGACACAAATACAATAACTGCAGTAATTTTAAGGTGCTTTACAAGAAATCCGCTTCATGTCAAAGCTAGAACCTGAACTGGCACTAGATACCGAGTAGAATGGAAAGGCCACCATTACCATTACATTCTATTTTTCAGATGGAAATTGCAGACATAGCACAATGAGCAGAGGGATTGCTACAATGACAAATATTTGACAGTAATATTGTGGCAGGAGACCAAGGAAATAGGATTTGTCTGGATTACCATGGCTCAAGTGTGCAAAGTGCTGCTAGATGTTCCATACTTGACAGAATCAATCTTACAAACTATGAGCAGGGGCTATCCATAGGGAGAATTTATGTCTGTTATTACATGAAAAGATAAAAGATATGATCTTTCCCTGTATTACCTTGTCTCTCCTGAATCTTTGGAGCTTCAGACTTACAACACCTTAAATGCCCATCCTTCACCTTTGAGAGGAGATAGGGTTAAGAGAATTTTATTTTTTTATGTTCAGTTATGAGCTGAGGCAAAGAAAAGACATGAAGGTCAGGGTTTCCACTTTGATAATCTTGTTTATCCTCCTTGGGAGCTCAGTTGTCAGTCACAGGCTGGGTGTGAAGGCTGACTCAGCCTTGGGACCAGGCAAAAGAAGAAAAGTAAAACCTTCAGGGTATTTTTTACAAATCAGTCCTATTACCCTGGTCCCATACATACTGTTTCTCCTACTCTTTGGAAAAAAAAAATCACTTTACAATGAACAAAGTATGCTCTAATTGTTGCAAAAATAACTTGAGGAGGAGAAAATTGAAGGAATTTTGGGAAAGGTAAAGAGAGATCAAGAAGCATCACTAAGAATGCCACAGAGCAAGTTGCACAAACAGTGGAAGCAGTGGTGTATTTCATAGTTTGACATGTATTAAAGCTATTTTTTCACATACAACTAGCTTCTGAAATAATTTCTCTTATTTAGGCAAAATCATGATTCTTAAATGTGCAAAAAATCTTATATTCAGAACCAAGAAATCCATGCAAACTCTAGAAGAAAATACAGGAAGGACTCAACAAGCAATTTGTAGACCTGGATATAAAGTAAAACCAGCAAAATCCTAAATCTTTTCAGTCAAAAAAGATCCCCTCCACAAGGTATTTATTTTTATTAAAACTCTGACAAATGTATCCAAATTTATTTGCTCCTGGAGTCGATGCCACATGTGATGTTTCACATGATGTTTCACACATCTTGAAAAGGACTGTTTCATACACCCTAGGGTAACAGGGAATATGGATTATCTGCAAAAGAGTTTAAAAAGAAATGGAAGCATTTTTTTATTTTGTCTTGTTTGAAAATTAGGATGTGTAAGATAGTATCAACAATATATGTCACATTATTAGTTATAATGTAGTCTCACTTAGGCAAAAGTAACTGATTCTAGGGCAAATTTATTTGAAAAGGATATATAGAAGTATATGTCAGGATCAGTTATACCTATCACAACTCTTTAATAATCTGAGTGAAACTTTCCAGGAACTGAAACCCACAGCACAGCTGTATTGCATGCAATCCTTTCAGTTATGGTAATATAAAGTAGCAATGTCTAAAAAAGAATAATTCTCAAGAGCAACAGCTTTCCTATAGGGTAGTGCTTTCACTAGAAAGTGTTGACACATACTGATCACACTGGCAGAACAAACCACAGTCCTTTTGTTCCTCATTTAAATTATTTCATAACTTTGCAAGGTATGTCTCTGCAGGATGTTGATTTGCCACCCTCCAGAGAAATAAAATTTAAGATAAAATAGACTATATTAATCTATTTCTAAAAGAAAGTGAGCAATATACACATGCAGATTTACTACTGGGGGGAGGCAAGGCATTTCCCTCTTTTCAGGAACAGTTAATAAATAGCAATAACTTGCTTTTAAACTATTTTAAGTAATGATAATATCAAGCTTCTGTGAACAGTCATAGAACAGGCAGTCCTAACAGATTTTTTTGCTGCCCTTGATCATGGAAGGTTTTGGCTCATGCATAATGAAGAGAGTTCTTGAACATAATTCAATCAAAGATAGAGAAAGCATGGAAATGTCATGTTGTAGACAATGCTGCACAGTGTTCTGCTTTCATTTAATATTCAGTCCTATTTCTGGGCTATTAACAGCGTGAGAAGCTATAGTAATGACATAACAAAACAAAGCATCCCAACCACCACTGTATAGTGAAGCAGTGGTATTGTATCTGTAATTCACAAAATGAGCCATCAACACAACACCTCTAAACTATGGCATGAGAAAAAGCCAACAGCTCTACAAAAACTCACTAAAAGCGAATCTGAGGTGAATGTGGCAACATTTTATGTCAAGAATCCAAATAAAAATTTAAGGCAACAACTCCCCTTGGATTTCAAAACACACAAAGCTTCATGTTGTAATTAGAACAAAAAGTCACTGTCCAAACCAGTCAGTTTTAACTACCTATCCCTCCAAAAATCAAATTAGTGTTTAAGCCAATGATGCTTTCAGTGTACAATCGTAATGTATACATTGGTACCTACCAAAATATAGTGCTAACTATTCAAATAGCTGAAACCCAGGCTATCAGTTTTATTCTGTTGTACCTACCAAAAACAAGTGTCTACAAAGAGAGGTTTATTTGTTTCATGCATATCCGTTGTTTTTGAAGAGCAGTTTTGTCTTTTCTCCCTGCAGGTAATGGTAGCAACATTCACAAAAACGCAAAACTTCCTGAAGAGCAGCACAGAAACGAACCCAAAGCTTTGCTATTCCTCAGCTGACAAATATATTAAGAGATAAATAAGTCTAAAATCCTTCAAACCTGGAAAATCCATTTCACAATTAACACATGCACGCAAAAAAGTTTCTCCTCATCAGCCCGGGAGCCTGTGGGATGGCTGGTGGAGTTCCCTGAGCAGCTGCCTGGGAGAGCTCAGCCCTGGCTCTTCGCAAAGGCAGGTCCAGCAAGTCGCCTGTTTCCTTTTGAAAGCAGCCCGTGCAATCAGCGGCACAGAGCCCGAATGAGGTCACGCTTCCTGTAAAGTGGCCTCACATCAGAAGCGTTCGTTCTGAAGAGCAAAGCGAAGATAAAGATTAGCCCAGTGACCGCCCCTGCCGGCTGTTGGGAAAGAGAAGAACCACTACAAAAAACGTCTCGCTCCAGTGAATCATACAGAGAACAAAGACAGAACCTTTTCTCATAAGTGACACAGATTTTTGTTTCAGATTCGCTTTTCTACCTCACACAGAAAACTTTCAAGTTGTGTATACAAATCATTCTATTTGTTGAAATACTTGTGAGCTTGAGAGGCTTTGATGTAAGAAAATGATCCAGTTACCAAAAAAATAATCACAATACATTTTGCAAAAGCCCTATTGTACAGAAGATACATATGGTGAGAGTTCAGAGCTACATTTCACAGCCAAAAACATTAGTGCAAGTATATACCATGCAATATTAATATAAATTCCATTGAAAGGAGAAAGGCATAAAGCCATTTGTAAACATATTCATTGTTGCATGCTATATGTTTCATACTGTGTAAAGTATCTATTCATCACACCTTAAAGTATAAAAAATAAAGTTGAAACCACATAAGAGGAATGGAGCCTGAATAAGCTATCCTGGCAATCAAAAGGATTTGGCTGTAGAACTATTACATACAAAAGTCATATAAATCAGCTGCTTGACACTGAAGAATTTTACAGCCTTAGGGGGTAAAACTTCATCTCTAAATAGATAAAATGATCTAGTAGTTTCCCTCCTGATGTCTGTATGTATCACTGACAAAAAATGAAAGCATAAATCTAGTAAAATATGATTGATTTGATGATAGTTTGTGGGATCTTTTTCCCCCTGGAGAAGGAAAAATACTTCCACTGATAAAAGGAATGTAAAAACCTCACCTCCCAGAAAAGGAGACAAAAATAGGAATTAGGCAATTAAGATGTTGCAAAAGACCTTATGTTTGTGAGTTAAACTAAAATGAACATTTTATGATCCTTTTGCTCAAACATGGAAATAGGGACAAAGTCTATCTTCACATCAGTTCTTTCAATCTAGTAGAATTATGTCAATAAGGAAATTTAGTTCAGCACTATTTCCATGGATGCATGGGCTTCATCACAGCAGCATTTCCCTGGCCACCCTGCCTCTCTACAGGCAATGAATATAAATTCCCAATGATCTTCAAAACTAGGTCACCTACAGAATTTCTGTACACACATGAATTTACTCCTTGGGCATATTTTTGGGGTTTTTTCTTATTCTTCTCAACAGGAAGCAGTTAATTCCAAGCTTGAACTGCTTGTTTGAAAGATATTGGCATTTCATGTTTGTCTATATAGTTAAAATACATTGTGTCTATATAATATTTAGGCTTGGAGGTGTTTTCTTTTTTAATCACTGCTATTTGTATCTGAAATTCACTGTTCCACAAGCTTTTGATGCATAAACTTTGTGCATTGGTGAATATTTTATAGGTGAGTGCTAGACTATAGTTACTACACACTCATGCAGGTTTATATACAGCTTTTTTTGTTCTTCACCCTGTTGCTGCTCAAATTTCCCACTCCACCACAAGCCTCATCTCAACAAAACCTCAAACCAGGTTTCAAATTTTACAAAATGAGTACACCAACAAGCTTACTCGCAGTAGTTTTATGCCTGTGGCACACATTACCATTCAAACCACAAAAGGAAATGACGACACTAAATGCCACCCATCTTTCTACACTTCTCCCAGGCTCCCTCTGCTTTTGATGCAGCAGATTGTGCAGGGTCTGACAGTCCAAGAGAGGTGGGGCTGGGGCAGCTCCGTGCCTGGGGTCCCACCAGCTTTGGGCCTGAGCAGGTACAGCCGGGAGGGACAGGCACAGAATGCAGTTAGAGCCACACATAGACAGACACACACAGCTGGCAGCACAGGCAACAGGGACAGAGAGCACTCACACAGCACCAACAGCCTCTTCCTTCTCACCTCTCTGGCTGAACAGTGCAGAGGTCCACTAGTGAGAATGTGCAGATCTGTACTCTTCCCTCCAGCAGCTGGGCTCAGGCACTGCCCAACAGCTGCCCCCAGATCCCAGTCTCACCAGTTGCATGCACCCGGACATCTGAGCCTTCGGGGCCACAGCCCTGCTGCCCAGTTGGTGGTGCAGACCATCACACACAGGTACAGCTGCTTAGGGTTCCCCAGACCCTCAGCAGCCCACTCAGACACATCCCAGCCCACACAGGTCCCATGCCCCAGGCAGCAGCTCCTCCCAATCCCAAGGGTGCTGCGGTGTTGACTCAGCCGGGTGGGTTTCATGCCTGTCCACAAGGGCTGAGACTCCTCTGGGATAGCCCTAGGAAAGGCCCAGCAAAGTGTCCCTTCCTCTTAAATCCTTAATTCAGGTTCCCACCTACGTTTGTGCTCCCAGGTTCCTCTGGCTGATCAGAAAGGCCTTTGATGGGCTGATGGCTCCTGGAATGGGAACTGCTGGGTGCAGGGAATTCTTTGGGCTCCCCCTCACACTGTTGTCCCTCTGAGCTCCTTTGTGAGTGTGCAGATGAGCTTTCAGCACGTATTACACCATAACTTTGCCATCTCAATGGCCCACAGCAACTCAATGCAGTGCACTCTTATGCTAAACACACAATTTTCAGGAAGGGTATTTTCCTGGTAGAGTGAATTGAGTGGCCATGGTGGAAGGAGTAGAGTGCTTATTGATTGAATGTAATTGAGAGTAATGTGACGCTTCTGTAACTCTCTTTGAACCTCCTGGAAACCTGAGAACCTTTAATTGTCCACGAGCTTCAGTAACCATCAAATCAGGCCATTTTTCTTATATCACAGATCTGTGTCAATATTGTTCCTATAGTACTCAAAAAAAAAAAATATTCTGAGATATTTGAAAATGAGTTGAAAAATTCTTAAAAATCCAGCAGGGGAAGGGCTGGTCATGAGAATCTCTGAGCAGCCCCACTGGGTCAAAATGAAGGTCTGTGAAACTCCTTGCTTGCAGTCTTGCTGTAGGGGAAACTAAGACCCATCTTAATCCACCTTTGTGAATGATAACATTTTAAGCTAAGTGCATTCCTTTATCCAGAGAAAGACTTAGCAATATCTGAGGGATTCTGGTAATTAAGAAAAAAATCTCACAAACCTAGACATTATATTTAAATTTTAAGAAAAGGCTGATCCTGCATTAAGTTAGCATTTTGGTGCAGGTTACAGAACTGTCACATCATACATCATTTTAATAACCTTATCAGGTCAGCTGTATGAACAAAGATTAATTAGCCTGAACAAAGATTAATCTGTCTTAAAGTGGAACAAATCCATTTTTAATGTTATCAAATGGAAATCCCATCACATTCTATCAGAGGCTTTCTGAGTTCCAGGATTTATTTTTGTCCCTCAAATTCATTATTTCAGCTTAATTCTACCTGCAAAACAGGCAAAAAAGGGCATTTCTTGTTTGCATGGTGGAATACAATAACAGACCTGTAAAATCTGGAATTAGCTCTAAGCTTGCTGATACACCCATACTGCTGAGATCTCAAGAGCTTACCTGCAAAAATGCTATGTCAGCTACGTCTGTATTATACCACAGACAGTCCAGATAGACAAGAAATGTTTAAAAAGGATCTAAATCAAGTAAGCCTGTGATGTACAATGATATTTCTCTGTATAAACCATGGCCAGTCTGTGTTTTATTTACTTGCTTCTTGATTATATGGTACCACAGAGAAACTTCCTTGGTATCTAAACCTGATATACACATGGGAAAAGGCCACATCATGATATAAGTGTAAAAGTAGATATGTGAAAAATATGAGAAGTGCTTCCATTAGAATCTGTAACTCTCCCACCCTGCATCTTAAAATACTGCTTTAAAACCTATTTTATCAGAGAAAGAAAACAAAAGGAAGAAGTTCAAATCCAACAAAACATAATTTAGTTAAGGTTTCTAATGGAACGCGAGTGAGTCCTCATTAGAGTTCTTCATAAATTTCCTCACAAGAAGATCTGGCTGTTACTGAACAAGAAGGTAGAAACACTAAAAAAGCAATAAATACACAGATCTATACTAAAGGCTGTCTGACTTAATTTATAAAGGATGACAAAAGTTCCTGAATCAGCACACTGCAGTGTCTGCAGTGACTACAAGCAGCCAGGGCAGAGTCAGCTGTTGGCCAGTTGTGCCCTAGCAGCATCTTATTTGTAGAGAATAGAAATATTAATGCACAGATCACTGGTCTGAGCAGAGAATGAGTGGGAACAGGTTGGAGGTGACATGTCAATGGTGTCCACTTGTGGTTCCTAAGCTTGCAGGTCATCACACTTCCAGCACAAATCTACATGACACATTTTAGGGCACACAGAGTGAGAGGGAAAGGACAGGGACTAAAGCAGGTAGCACAGTGTGGGGACACTGCTGACTCTCAGCTCCAAAGGGTAAAAAAGACATATCCAAACCCATCACTATGTGACCAACCCAGGAATAACCCATAGGACATGGAGAAGACTTGACTGCCCATATTCCTGCCTCCCATGTCACTGTAGCTAATGCTGGACAGACCACCTGTGTAGCAGCACTTTGGTGATTAAAAGCTGAAGAGCCCACATTGATACACACAGCTTGAGGGACTTTCTTGGTGCTCTAATTAGACACATAAAATCTCACCTTTGGTTGGAAGTTTCCCTCTGATATTTAGAGTCCCAAAATGAAAATTAATATTCCTCTGGAGTGGTACTGCTGCCCACTGTACCTGGGAACCTGTGTGGTTTCTGTGACAGCCCTGATGTGATCTACATGGAACAGAGGGTCTTATACTGATGTACAGTGAAGGCTTTTGGCCAACATATGATTGTAAAGGATCACAGCATGCTTTATATATCCTGAAAATCTGTAGCTTGAGAGGTACTACCACTTGTTGGTACCACTGGTTCCTGAGACAACTGTAGTGGCAAAATACTGATCATACTGATACCATGGTCATTTCTATAATAAATCCTACTGAGTGAGGCATAAATGAGGACCAGTAACAACTGAAGTGATACTTTAATAGTGTTTTCTAAAATGCCTGTCTTTACACAGTAACCTTATCACAGTAACCTTACACAGTAACCTTATCTCTCTGTAGTCTGGCATTGACTGAGTCCCTTTCTGCCTGCATACCAGTATTTAAGCAAAGTCTAAATTTATGAAACTTGTACTGAGAGTCCACAGGCCTTTCTGGAACTGTCTGCAATTTTTCCAGTCTTGCCCATGCCCAACTTGCATTTCCAGCTGGATTTAAAATGATGTCCTGGACTAATTCAATGGCTAGGGAGAGGCACAGGCAGCCTCAGTAACCAGTGGAAGACCATGACACACTAGAGGCAGAGTGGTTTTACAGCCTGGATGCTGTCCAGCACTGCATAAAGATCAAGGATTTGAATGTGGCCTACAAGGCAATTAAAGACAGAGAGCAGAACTCTGATAGCCTTCCAGGAGCCTGCCCATGTGATGCCAGCACAGACCCAATGGCCGAGTACCAAGAAACAAGTGACTCCTACCATGAACACATGCTCCTGTGAACAAATGCATTGCAGGCATCTTACAGGCAGGGTTGGGAACAAAGGGCTAATCTCACAATCAACAACCATCCTTCAGCCCCTGAGGACACCCCAGTTTACACAGGACCATAAAGGAGACAGGAAATTATCACACTAGTTTTATAAAATGATTGGTATTGCCTACTGGGAAATGTGATGTGTGTTTTTCATTTTCACTTCTGGACCTCCACCAGTTTGGACAGGTGATTTTTGGAATTCTGTTCTCCTTCAGCACAAGTTGCAAATTCTGTCCACCCAGAGGTCAACCCAGAAATGCAGACCATGAAAAACTTCCCACTGGGATATGTTTGTGAGTCAAGTGCTTGTTGATCCACCTTAAAGTGTATGCTGCATTTGGAAATAACCTAGGAAATCAGCATAGAGCAGGTATTATTTCTGCAGCTTTTGTTCAGCACTGCTCTCATCAAGGCTTTAAAAGAAAATTCAGTAAATATTTACTGATGTGTTCCAATCTACAGAATCTCCTCTAAAACCACAACACAGTCCAAGACATATGGCTGCAATATGAAAGGCAGAAGTAAGTGACACATTGCACAGCACTGTTTCTGAGGCAAAAGCACAATTACTTCTCAAGAGATCTAACAGTCATTGCAAAACAAAATTCATAGCACAGCAAATGTTCCATGTGCCCCCAAGAAATATCAAATGATACACAGAAAGTGGTTTAGTGAGGCTGTAAAGTGACACAGCAAAGCTGCCTGCATCCAAAACAGGGAGCTGCTCCCTTCCAGCCATGCAGAGCATTGGGAGGTACCACTCTGGTGAGCAGCAACTTCTGCCTCAAGGATTTCCTTTAATCCCATCAAATGTCAATGTTTGCTCTTTCTTCTCTTTGAGTGGATTTGGGACCCTTTCACTAATGTCGGAACTACCTGCTAAATGCAAATTTCATTGTCCACCTGGGTTTACCAGGGCTCACTCCTTAGCGTTCTCACCTTACTGTACTTCACCCTAAAATACTGCCAATAGGGAGCCTTACTTCTGCTTTACAGCTTCATGTCACCTCTCCAGCATGCAGTGAAACACAGCACCTGTGAGCCGAGAGCCAGCTCTCTGAGAGGAACCACTGGCAGAATTAGAGGCACTCTGCAAAGAGCCAGTGAGCAAGTCAGTAAAAAATGTCCAGTTTCAGTATCTTTCAAAACTAGAAAAAGAAGGGGTTGATGTCCCAAACCCACTGGGTTACTATTTTGTATGGTGTCCATGGCAATGGGTGTTAGTGACTTTGTTTTCTCATAAAAGGCCAGATGCTTCAAAACTCTTCCACTTTAGGGTATCTCCCAGCATCTGGAAAACTTACAGTTTTAAAAGGGAATGAAAGTATTTAGTGAGATAATGGAAATCTTCACAAAAGGAGGGAGGAATTTCTGGAGGAGAGGGAGTTTCTGTGATGAAAGAAGAAGGGCAGAGAAACCAAAGATAGGGCCATAGCAGCTTGATGTCCAATACGGAGCCAAAAGAGACCAAGCAAGTGGCAGGAAAAGGACAGATGATGACAAAACAGAGCCAGGCCACAACCAAGCTGCCTATGCAGATGGACAGAGCAGGGCAGAGGTGCTACTGCACGTTTGCCAGGTTGAGGCTGTGCAGACACCATTTGAATACATGCACCAGCAGTAATTCTAAATACACCTTTCTACTATAATAAGGATAAAAACAACAATGAAGTTTTACTCTGTTGACTGTCACCTCACAATTGCAATATCTGACATTTGAAGTAGTTTTTTTTATGAAATAACCCAATCGCCAACTAGGAAAGACAAATGACAAAATAAACAAACTAGTCTGGGTTTCTCACCATAGTATCTTTCCTTTCCCAGGTGTTTGATCATTCTCTCAGACCTTTCCTGAACCCTTCCAGTTTTTGGATGGGTTTTCTGAAGAGTAAGTTATTTTAATAACAACACACTGGCGCCAAGTGCAGCGATAATGTCACCTCTCTACTCCTACTCTGTGTTTCCATGTGCATGTGCTTTGCAAAGACTGCATTAGTCTTTTCAGCATCAACAGCACATCATGAGCTCATGCTCAGCTGATTATGAAATCCTCTCTCCCCCCTCCAAGTCTCAGTGAGTCACTGACAGGCAATATAAAATCTCCTATCCAGTTTGGTTTCCAATTTATGGCCTGTATATTCATGACAAAGCTGAAGACATGCTTCGTGACAAGATTAAACACCAAATTTTGTGAGGAGCAGAAATAGTGAAACCTGTCTTCCTGCATCTCTGTCTTGTCATGCTCTGGTGTCTGAAGGAAAATAACCAGAGTCTTTCCATCATGGAGCAGTCGTTCCAGTCACCCTCCCCTGCCCAGATGGGCATTTTAACAGAAAAGGTCAGGATAATGGGATGTCTCTCCTTCGCTGTCAAACTTCTAGTAAGACAGAAGTTTTAGGAGTAAGTGAAGAAAGGGAAAATGGAAGGCAGACAGGCAATGCAGCTAGCAATGTAGGCCCTGTTTTCCTAGGAGACAAGACTAAGTATCAGATATAGTTTTGTGCTAAAAGAATGTAAAAAAAGTCTTGGCCAAAACTGCTCCTTGCTGGCTTTATGGTAGACCATAAAGCATTTTAGTGTAGCTGAAACGGGGTCCTGGGCCATGGGCAGAGGTGAGGAGGCACTGGCATAGGCAAGCCAGGGCCAGCAGGGGCTGTGGGTACCTGTGGGGTATAGCAGGGCAGGGATGGGTATACATGAAATGCCAGCAAAGAAATAGGGACACTGGCTGGGGCTCCTTGTTTTCCTAAATGTTTTGATAGTAGTGCAATGAAATGCTGCCCTGTACTGCTGGACCTCAAGTGGACTTCTGCTGTTCTGAAGGCAGTGTGGTAGGAGTCACATGTGGCACCCTGCATCCGGTGTCCCTTCCTCTAAGTCTGTAATTTGGTTCCCACCTGCCATTTGCCCCTGTGCTCCTCTCAGCTGGAGGAAATGGGCCTTTGATGGGCTGATTGCTCCTGGGAGCCACCAGGGCTGGGGATTATAAGGGCTTGTCCTCCTGTGCTCTTTTGTATGTGCAGACGTGCTTTTAGTCCACATTAATCAATACCTGGGGCTTGCTGTGCCTCTGCCACCTCCTGTCAGCTCTGCCTCCCTCTCCCAACAGCCTCAGCATCGAGGTGATGTTCAAGGTGCCACACACTGCTCTGAGCCTGCCTCACACCATGGCATAACTCAGCCTTCAGCAGTCAAGAACATTATTCAGTGGCCCCCATGGACCCAGCCCGATCCTCACTGCCTCTTTTAACTTCCCCCATTCCCTCTCCTTGGACAGAAGCACCACCACTTTTCTAACTATCCTGATGCTGCACATTCATTGCCACTCAAAGAGAGCTCATTCCTTACACAACAACCTTCCCTATCCTGTAAGAAACCCTCTAAACTAAAGCTTGCATCAAGACTACACTAAGGGTAGTAAGAGCTGGAGAATTAAAATTAATGCAATGGCAACATTTTTACTAAAAAAACCCCAACTTCTTGTTTCCTTTCCTTTATTCTTTGTTTTCTTATTTTGTTTCCTTTGTTTTTCTTCAAGCCTCCTTCTTCCTTCAGTCTCCTCTGTTTGCCACCACCTTCCAGAAAATGATAACAAGGGAAAATCTAGGGAGGAAAAAAATATCATAGCAAATATTCTAAAATATCCTACTGAAAAGTCTGTCTATAAAGACTCCTCAAGTGGGAGGCAGCCTCCTGGGGACTAAATGAAGCAGATGGGTTGACCTTGAACAGCAGCCAAACGCCCACACAGCCACTCACTCACTCCCCTGGCAGTGGCATAGGGAAGAGAATGGGAAGAACAAAAGTGAGATTCATAGAATCATTAAGGTTGGAAAAGAACTCCGAGATAATTAAGTCTAACCATTAACCCAGCACCCCTCTTTTTACCACTAACCCATGCCCCCCACTGCCACATCCACATATGTTTTTGAAACCTTTGAGGAATGGTGATTCCACCACTTCCCTGTACAGCCTGTTCCAATGCCTGACTACCCTTTCTGTGAAGAATTTTTTCCTAATATCGAATCTAAACATCCCCTGGCACACCCTGAGGCCTTTTCCAAGTCCTATCATGTGTTGCTTGGGAGAAGAGACCAACCCCCACCTGGCTACAGCCTCCTTTCAGGGAGTTGCACAAGTGGTAAGGTGCTCCCTGAGCCTCCTTTTCTCCAGGCTGAACACCCTCAGCTCCCTCAGCTGGTCCTCATCAGACTTGTGCTCCAGAGCCTTTCCCAGCTCCACTGCCCTTCTCTGGACACATTCCAGCAGCTCAATGTCTTTCTTGCAGTGAGGGGCCCAAACCTAAGCAAAGGATTCAAGATATGGCCTCACCAGCGCTAAGTACAAAGGGACAATCTCATTCCCCAGTCCTGCTGGCCACACTGTGTCTGATACAAGCCAGGATCCATTGTTCTTCTTGGCACACTGCTGGCTCTTGTTCAGTCACTATTAACCAGCACTCCCAAAGATGTTTGCAGATCTAGATGAGGAAGAAGAAATGAAGGAAAGCAAAAAGCCTTAAACCAAACAACCTACCCAAAAAACCCCCAAGCAATTCAAAGGCAAGCACTCAGCACTTCCCACCAGCAGACCTATACCCCTCCATCTCCCAGAAACACCTTGGAATAAAAATGTCCCACCTTTCTTCTTCTGCCCCAGGTTTTCCTGCTGAGGTCAATGTTTTATGGCAAGGAATATCCCTTTGGCCAGTTTAGATCAACTGTCCTAGTTCTGCCCCTCCCAGTCTCTTGCCCACCCCTTGCCTACTTGCTGGGGAAGATGAGTGGGGGGAAAAAAAGTGAGGCCTGATACTGTGCAAGAGTTATTCAGCAACAGCCACCACACTGATGTGTTATTAACATCACCATCAGTCATGACCCACCTCCTTGTCCTGTGACATATGAACAGATGTGGGACATCCCCCAAATGTCCATACAAGTCCAATCAATTAATTTGATCTATGACTTGTGCTCCACCCAGTAGGTTTTCACATCAGATGGTTTTGCACAACATAACAGGATCCATTGGTAAACAGAGCATATTGCCTTTCACCTTCTGCTGTTCATTATACTTTTGGGCTTGAGCCACCTCCTCAGATGATGCTCTGAAATCTCTGCCTCCCAGCTCAATGGTCACCTCTTTCAGCATTCAAGGGCACTGGGAGTTCTTCATCTGAGCCCACTGTGTGATCAATCCTACCCCCTTATTCCATGTAACTCCAGTTGCATTATGTCTAGAGGTGCCCCTTCCTATGAACATCTAGTACATCTCAAACCCTTGATACCCTCAGCTTCAGAAGCCCAGAGGTCAACCTTGGGTCTTTCCAGGTGTTTTCTGCCAGAGGCTCCAGGTGAGCACAGAGCATGTTGCTCACAGCTGGTACTCTCTGCACAGGCCCAAGGGCTACCATACAAACTGTCCTGTCTGTCCTGCTGCTGTTGAGTGACCTTGCCTGGACACCAAGTGCCCAACACTCTGTGCCACTCAGTCACTGCCCTTCTCAACTGGACAAGGGAGAGAAAATAAAACAAAGGGCAAGAGGAGAGGTCACTCCTAAGATCACTCACCAGTTACCATCAGAGGCAAAACACTGTCACTGATGGCCTGAGCATTAGCCAGTAGTGGGTATGGCTTAGACCTAGTTGGTTTTGGCTCTGGTGGACATGGGGGAAGCTTCTGGCAGCTTCTCACAGAAGCCCCCTACTACCAAAGTCCTGCCACACAAACTTAATACACTTAAAAACATTCTTAAAGGTCACTAATAGAAAGGACTTATAAGCTGACTGTGCTCCAGAATATGCAGCTTCCAGAAAATACACTATGCCTAGGAAAGCCTTTTTATTAGTTGGTGGAAACTTGACATTTATTTTACTGATCACATCCACAGGGATGTGATGATGCTGATCTTGCCATTATAAGCTTGGGAACATCTGTTCTGGACAAGAAGAGAAGGAAAGTCTCCATGAGATTGTTCCCCAAGCACTGGGACAGCAGCAATAAAGGGGCCAAATGCCAGACTTGGCTCATGGTCATTGTCTTTATCATAGGTCTGTCAGGCAGAGCAGGACACAGTGATAAGCAGCACAGCAAACAGCAACAGAGCAGTCACCGTGACACAGGGACAGCAGTGGGCGGGTCACACCAGCTGCCAAGCACCCACCCAGCTGCTCACTCACCCTGCTCTCAGCAGCATGGGGGCAGACTGGGATGAATGTAAGGGAGAAAACCTGTGGGTCAGATGAAGCTGGTTTCATGGGTAAAAAAAAACAGAGGCAAAGGCAGGTCACTGTCAGGCTGCTGCCTGGCTGGGGCTATCCTGTGGCCACCAGCCACAGGCTGTGGCACCTCCAGGACCATCTCAGTGACTGCCCTGAGTCTTTTTCTCCTCACAGAATCACAGATCCCAGAATTGGTCAGGTTGGAAGGGAGAGCAGTGGGTCCAACTCCCTGCTTAAGCAGGGTCATTCTAAAGCACATTGCACAGGATTGTGTCCACTTGAATTAGTGGAGAGACTCCACACCCTCTTTAGGCACCTGTTTCAGTGCACGGCCACTGCACACCAAAGTCCTTCCTATTCAAGTTAAAGTTCCTGTGCATCAGTTTCTGCCCGTTCCCTCTTGTCCTATGACTTGGTACCACCGAGCAGAGCCTGGTGCATGCTCCTGACACCCTCCCTTCGGACACTCCTGGACAAGGTTCCCCTCTCAGCCGCCTCTTCGGGGGCTGAACAGCCCCAGCTCCCTGGGCCCTTCCCAGAAGGAGAAATGCTCCAGTCCCTTAAGGGAACGCCTTTCTTTCCCTCCGCTGGACAAACTCCTCCGCTGTCCCCTGTTTCTGAGGGGAGGCGGCGGGGCCGTGTCGGTGTCCCCAGGCCGCTGTCCCAGGCCGGGGCCGCCGCCGCCGCTCTTTGTCTCGCTCGCCCCCCGCCCCTGCGCAGTCACGTGCCGGGGGCGGGGAGCGTCGCGCGGCGGTGACGCGAGCGGGGCACGGGCAGGATGGGGCGGTGAGGGGCGGCCGTGCCGGACACCCCGCGGCAGCC
>VZTR01015049.1:181267-208137 GCA_013400775.1 Chaetops frenatus | reverse complement strand
CCGCGCCGGGCTCCGCCCGCGGCCGGGGGTCCGGCGGGGCCTCCCCCGGGTGTGCCGAGCGCCGAGCCCCCGCCGGGCCGCGGCCCTCCCGCTCCGAGCCCGGCTGGGCTGGACCTTTTGTGTCTCGGCGCTACCGGCGCTTCCAGGGGAGCCCCGCTGGAGAACGGGGGCCGGGTGTCGCTCCCCCCGCAGTGCGGGGCAGGGAGGCTCCGGCCCCGCATCCCGGCACTCCTGCTCGGCGAGTGGGCTTGGGGTAGTACAGGGAGCACCGCAGAAAGTCACGGTGATGGCCACAGTAGTTGCACAGAGAGGTGATTTTTTTTTTTTTTTTTTATAGTGATTGTGCTGCAAAATACAATTAGAAGCCAGTTGTGACTGAAACTCAGTGCTATGAGTGCGACTCTAGAGTGAATAGAAAGACTGAGAATGGGTTTTTGTTTATTTTTGTTTGTGCTAATTTCATCTTACTTGTCCTTTAGGCCATGTTTATCTGTTCTTGGTAAGGTAAGTTTTTCTTGTTTTGCCTTTTCTACATCCGAGGAGAGCACACATGTTGATTATACATAAATTAAAATTTTGCTCGAAAAGGATGTTATGGAATTACTGTTTAGTATAGTTTCAGAGATGAGCACTGTGGTTTTTTTCTTATTATTTTTTGGCTTAAGGCTGATAACAGATTTTTTTTAGAAGGGATAGAAATCTGAATAAAAGTATGTGTGAATGTTTTTTGATGCCTTTTTTTTTTTTTTGGCCATTATTGTATTTCTGTAAACTAAACAGTTAATACAAAGTCAGGATCAAAATTTTGCATCTTTTCACCCTCTGGAATATATTTCCTGTCAATGACACATTTTAAACAACATGATGTGTTCTAACACAACTTTTTTCCTTCCCTGAAAGGTGGTGAAAAAGACAATATCAAGATGAGTAAAAAGCCTCCAAATCGTCCTGGAATCACATTTGAGATTGGTGCTCGTTTGGAGGCACTGGACTATTTACAAAAATGGTACGGAAGTCATTGTGTAGTATTTGCTGAGAGCACAGTTATTTTGTGTAGTTGATAACTGACTATAAAAATCAGTACACCTTTTAATTGACAAGTTCCACGCATGAACTTTAAGAGTTTCCACCTAAATCTGTTAAAACTGTTAGCTTTTAGGAAAATATTCTCTCTTCAGAACTCGATCTAAATTTTTCTATGGGTTTGTGTTTATTTGCTTTTAGTGGCTTGTGCAGCTGTAATAAGCAAAGAGCCTTTCTCGAGTAGTGTGGAATTCAGTGTCATGGCCGAGGTGATCAGTGTGTCAATGTGGCAAACTTCATGATCAGAGACTTCTTTTGTTTTCATTTGAAGGCATGCAAGGGGAGTTGTTTTGTATTCAGTTGTCACACTTGACAGGTTCACAAAACTGATTCTAAAAAAAACCCAAACACATCCTGAACTGGAGTTCATGGGATAGGCAGGTACAGTTGTGTTTGTATTAAACAGCTGGAGGAATGAAGTGCTTAAAACTCTGACTCTGCAACCACCCAGGCATATTGTGTGTTCAAAGACTATAAAATGGAAATTGTGGGCACAAGGACCATGCTGCACAGCATGTGTATTGTGAAAGCAACTGTTCTGATGAAATAAGTTCTTAGTAAAAGTTTTATTAAAGCAAGTGGGCTAATTTGTTGATGTCTGCTGGCCATGCTAGTTGAGTTTGAAAAATCCCTGGTTTTGTTAAAGTAGGAGACAGAAATAGTTGCTTATACCCAGAAGTTTTTTCTTAGCTGCTCCCTGATTTATTACGGCTAGGAGACGTGGAGGTGTGTACCTGCTTTCCTGTTGCATTCCTGGTGAGCTCAGCATATTCCTACAAATATATGATCCTGTTAGCTCCAAGTGATGTGAGAGAGAAGTCTTTGTATTATTGTCATGTCTGCTCCAGTGGTAACATGTGCTGTATAAAAAGTTGGGTCAAACTTTATTTGTAGAGCTTTGATTTTAATTATAGGAAAAGAGTTTGTTTTAATCAGTGGAGTCTAAAGGAATTGATTTACAAAACCATTCGTGTTCTTACCTGTTGCTGTAGAGTGGGTTTTCAGCATACTCTTTCTGTAACTGAATGGCAGGATAAGGAAAATATCCAAATAGTGCAGTAGAACTTTTTATAGCATTCTCTGTGATTAGAGATAGCTGGTTAATTTAGTCAGGTAACTAAAAATAATATGTAAAAATAGCTTAATTGTATCAAAAAAATATCACTGAATATCCAGTGTATCCTTTGTGTCAGACCTGCCCAGCCTTTTCACAGGTAAGGGTTGCATGTCAATGCTGGAGTTCTTGTCTGGGTTTGGGTTATCAGGCATGGGCCATGTCACAAGCTCTGCAGCTGATTTGCTGGGTGTTTTCCGGAAGAATGGAATTTATCCTGAACTTTCCAAGAACCTGTTCATCATCTGTACCACCAGGTAGACCCAGGTCAAGTTTAAATGCCATGTAAACTTTTGTGGTGCCATATACAGAAGAAAGTTAATATCAAAATTTAGCTGTTGCAGCAACAATGAAAACAGGACTGTATTTCAAAGGAACTAGTTATACAAAATAAACTAATAATACAGAACCAAGTAGCTTGTGACAGAAAGTCTACTGTTGTGCTATTATTAGAATGTCAGGGGTTGCAATGATAGTCTATGGGATTTTTTTTTTAGTTGGCTTTCTGTTGCATAAGGGGGTGGTGAATGTTTTTAAAATTCTTTCTATATATAATGTGTAAGCATTCCCCTCATTTGCATGCAGAAATACATACTTCAAAGAAAATAAACTTGCTGAACTTACATGAAATCTCTTTATTATTTTTTAACAAAAGCCAAATTGAAGAGTGTTGGTATTGCTTAGCTCAGTCTTTCTGTAAGTGATAAATTGAGAACATTTGCTGAAAAATAGCCTTTGAAAGGGTTTTAATTTTTTTTTCATATTTTTCTGAAAGCTTGCTGTTATCTAATGGTCATGACTACTTAAAATGTTAATTAAGAAAGGCTTCTAGAGCATTGAAGAAAAAAATACAGTAAAGTATGTTTTTCTTTTCTGATGTATTTTTGTAGATCTTAAATTTCAACTCTGTAGTAGTTGCTGAAATTGAACTCATGGTATTTGGTGTTTCATTTATGTACTGTAAACTTTCGCGATGTCATCGGTGTACCTTGACTAATTATTGCTTTAAAGCCCTGTAATTTTAAATGAAGGTTTTGAAGATGGTTTTTGGATCACTGATATAATTTGTCATGTACCATGACAGAGTAGAAGACAGCCTGGTCAAACTGGTCAGCAAAGACAGGCAGTCAATGAGTGTGTTCATGCTTGCTTTATTGTAGAGGTAATTGCAATCGCTGCTTTATCAAGTACTGCAGTTAGGCTGTTGCAGGAGATCATCTTGCATAAAGAGTTTTTACCACTTGTTCCATTTAAATTTGCTAAAGCAAACTATGAACTGCAGCTCTAATCAAAACTGATATGATCATCTGTCAGCAGATAATAAATGAGATGGGATTGAAAATGATAAAATAGAAAATTATTAAGTATATGAGATGATCAGGGGCTGGAGCGTATGACCTATGAAGAGAGAATGAGGAAATGATTTGTTTAGCTCAAATCCCATGATCAGTCTTCCAATACCTACAGGGCCATCATCAACAAGACTTAGCCAAACCCTACAGGTAGTTAGAGGACAAGACAACAGGCACAAACTGAAATGAGAGATTCAGACTAGGTTCAAGGAGAGTCTTTTTCCCCTTGGGACAGTCAAGCAGTGGATCAGGTTGCCTGAAGAGTTTGTGGAGTCTCCAGCACGGGAGTTTTTCAAGACTGGGATGGATAAAACACTGGAAAACTTAGCCTGTTGCCATAGCTGACTGTGCTTTGAGTGGGAGGTTGGGCTAGAGGCTTTCTGAGGTTGCTTTCAGTTTGAATTGCCCTGTGATCTCATACAAAAACTGACACATGTGCATACACCTTCTTCTGCCTCTCGCTGACACAGCAAATGAAAAAGCAGTGAAGCTGCACATACCTGCAAGTGCATGTCTGTGTGTAAGACACTTCTTGAGCTGTCAACTCCCACAAGTAGGACACTGTCCCTAAAAAGCTGATGTATTTAAAGATGCATCTCTTCATTTTTAAAATGCTTTTGTTGGTTCTTTTTTTTGGCTCTAAGTCTCTACTGGTTGTCAGGAGATACTGATTTGAAAAAAAACTCAGTTGTTTTTCCAAGACCACAGTTTTTATTAATTTGCTCGATCTAAACTCTTACATTAGGTAATAAAGTACAGATAGATGGCCCTTCTTTCTGGAATGGAAACAGCCATCTAAAGCAGATTAGTTGTCAGAACAACAGTACTTGCTCTTGGTATATTTGATTATCTGGATGGATTTTTTTTTCCCCCAATATGGAGGAAGCCTTCTTCCCGTGAGACTTTGAGGTATCTTACTTGGTACAGTCCTTGCTCTGGATTTCAGTTGACTGGGTTACCTGACAAGTGGTGGAAAAGGAAGTGAAGACTCTACTTTATATTTAATACAATATCTGTGTAATAAATGTGGGGACCTAGAAATAGGTGTTAGCAGATTTTGCAGACACCAGAACACTATTTGTGAGAAGTCAGAACAGAAGGTATTTGGTTTCATATCCTCTATGAGGTAGAAGGAAACACTTTTTATACCATTGTTGCAAAGGCAAGAAGTATGTGCATGTTTGTAGACTTTATAGGTGCAAACTTGGGCAAATTTACTGAATATTTTTCTTTTTTACAGTTTGAAATGCCTTTTGTCCCATTTCACAGGGCAGTTCACAACTTTTTGGTCACTTCTGAAGAGTTTAAAGGATGATATAAAAAATGAAACGTGCTGTCTCTGTGGCTGTTGATGTGTGTTGAGTGCATTGGAATTTTTTTTTTCTTTTTTTTTTTGCATTATCAAGAAGTGAAGTGGGAATTTTTCAATTATTTTTTACTGTATAAATGTTACAACACTGTTATTGCCTGACCAGAGCTTCATAATATAAGCTTTTAAGCCATATCAAATTCTGAAGCTTTCCAAAAATATTGAATAACTCTAATGGGCTGGAATCACTAAGATTGGAACCTGAGAATGAAGGGCATGGAATGTGTAAACTGGGTGGATAACATCAGCTAACAACCATTCTCTTGTTCTCTCTTTGAAGAACAAGAACAAACCCCCCTGAAATTTGGATGAAACTTCATTTTTGGTTATTAGATATTCTTTCCAGCACCCTTTTGAAAAAGCACACACAAAATGTGCAGAATATTGTTTCTTCCCATAAAAGGAACACCTTGATTATTGAGTTTCAAAGCGCTGGTGTGTGTGGTGTTTTTTTGTTTGTTTGTTTGTTTTGGTGAAGATTTTTCCCTCAAATTTTAGAGTGTGTTTTTCTGGTTTCTGCTGATGAAATGTTGGCAAATCTGCTTGTATATCAGTTTCATTGTGATGACTTAGTGTGGCATACTTGCTGGGGGAATTGACTGGAAAGTTGTTTTGGCCCTAGACATTGTTAAGCTTTGATATGTAAAGAGTGATATTTGTATCCCCCTTTGCATTATTTCTTCAAGTGCCTACTTTTAACTTTGTAATGGAAGGAACTTCTACATAAAATTTCTGATGTGTATGAGATGTAATTGTCTCCATATTGATCTTTTTAATTTATGAAATTGATTCTTTTCAGTAGAAGTACAAAATCACCAGAAAGTTCTTTCTGTGCAGGGGATCATTTGCAAGAGTCAATTCTGCAATACTTATGTTCTACTCTCTTTCACTGTGGGATCAGTATTGTGAAATATTACTGTTCGTACATATTTGTGGCACAATGTGTGGCTAAATTTAGTGAATATTGAGGATAAAAGCTTGTTGCTAAATACATAGTTTTGTTTGGGTTGCCTAATAACCAATTGCATATGGCTTGCATATGGCTTGGGTGGTTCCATCTCTAAGGACGTATCATGGACTTTTAGAAAGACTTTGATAGCAGAAATTGTATTTAGCAAAGAGAAGTTAACCTATAAATACCTTGAGCTTCATTTCTTATCTGAAGTGATTTCTAATGAGAGTTCATATTTTGCACATCTTTTATTAACCGATGCTAACTTTTTCTATTTTGATTTTGTAAATATATTACTGTCTTGATTCTTGGCTTGCTGAATCATCTTTATAATTATCTTAGTTTTAAAATACTTGTCTCTAAACTGTGCTCTGGATTTTACTTTGCCCTCTTGCATGGTTTTCTCTTTCCAGGACAGTGCTGTATTTGCCCACTTTATTGCTTCCGTTGTCTTCTCACACAGTGCTTGGAATGGTGGCGTGGCTGCTGCTGACCAGAGAAAGCTCCCGGCCATAACAAGGGAACTGCTATGGGGATAGGCCATAATGGGAGCAGTGGGTTTGCACTGGACATGTGTAGGAAAAGGAGAATTCTTTTTCAGCTGGTTGGCTCTGAATTTTGTAAAGCAACCATAGTTTTGCATCACTGGTGGCTGGCATGCAATAAACCTGAAATTTCTAACTGTGCTGGGAAAGGGCATCACTGTTCTTGGCTTCCATTTCGCTACTGCAGCACAAGCTCTCATTTCTGGTTGCTGCAAAATGAACTTTTTCTCCTGTTGCTTTTCTGGTGTTTTTCCTTCTTTCCCTCTGTTAAATACCTTCTGTGTCATCCTTCTACTTGGAACTCCGTTAGGTTACATTGTTTCTCACACTCTTGCTGTAGTAACAGTACCTTTACTTTGTCTTCTGCTTTGCTTGTCTTCCTGCTTATTCTGAGGCTTAGTGTCAAGTTCTAAGTCTGAAACTTGAACATTCCATAAGATGAAAAAAATTAGAAATTTTGTAATAAAATTTCCAAGTGTAGCAGCATATGGACTTAAAGAGAAAGTATAGTCAGAGGCAGGGCTTAGGAAAACCATCTTATGGCTGACTTATTTCCGTGAAGCCTTGTTCAAAGTTAAACCAAAATGTTGCTGCTGGGATACAGGTTTGACCCGTGAGTTTTACATTCTGTTTTAATGCAGGCAATCATCAGTTTCACCATGCTTGTTAGATTGTTGCTGTCAGTCTACTTCAGAGGAGAAAGGGAGATTGATCTTGTTTCTTTGAAAGAAGACTTGAAAAAGTGTCTTGAAAAAGATTTTATTAGTGGGATGGCAAATGAGAGTCTTCAGTTTTAAACTAAAACTTTATGGGGTTTTTGTTTTGTTATTTTTTTTTTTTTGAGGTTCAGTGAGAAAAAGCTGGGATCTTAAAGAATGGGTATAAAAATATTTAGCATTTCTGAAATATATGGGTGAGAAGAGTGCAACAAGAGCTTGGACTGTCTCTGAATTCTGATGTGAGGGTGAAATGTGGCTGCAGTTGTAACCTAGAAAATCAGAGAGATTTTCTTAATCAGCAGCTCCTGAGATATTTAAATCTTGGGAAGCTGTAGACATCTCTGCAGTTGAAGAAATAGGACAGGAGAAAAGAAGGAGCAAATTGAGATTGACATCTTTTGTTTTAATGTGCAGGTTGAGTCACTAGGAAATAAGAAAAGCCCATACTTCCTGAAAACCTATATTTTAATCAGAACATAGTGTGAGAGACTTCTTTAACAGCACAATCTGTATTTTTGAGAGATTGTATTCAAAATTAATGATGTTGTCAGGTTCTCTATGTATGTCAGTTGGCTTTCTAGCTAAAGATTGTGCAGTAGGATTGGAAATTGGTCATTCGAGCTCTGCTCTTTTACTATTGGTCCACAGTAGTACTTGGTTAGAAAAACAGGTTGTGAAAGTTAAAGGTAACTGTCCTTTTCTTGTGATCTTTCTTTTCTACACACATGTTGTTAGCTTCAGAGCAGCCCTAATATAAATGCTGGTAAATAAAATTAGTGATGTAATTAACTTTCTTTTTTTTGCTAGGAGATTCTTTGCACTTTTGGATCTGTTTCAATACTGCTGTGAAGGCCAGAAGGAGCTGAATTCTGCCTGATTCCGATTTTCACTGTTGTGTATAGATTCTTGAACTAAGTGTTATCCTATCAGTTCTGTTACTTAGCCTTTTTCAGACTTGGAGAGTTTTCAGTACAAAGTGTTAATACAACTTTCTGAAAAGTCATGTAGGCACTGTTGTATCTAAACCAACAAACAAACCTTTGAGACTTACCAGTTTGTGTTTAACACTCCAGGTATCCATCTCGAATTGAGAAGATAGATTATGAAGAGGGGAAGATGTTGGTGCATTTTGAACGCTGGAGCCATCGCTACGATGAGTGGATTTACTGGGACAGCAACAGATTGCGACCTTTGGAGCGACCAGCACTAAGGAAAGAGGGGCTGAAGGATGATGAAGAATTTGTTGTAAGTGCCACATTTATTTTGTTTTAGACTGTTGTAAACTGCCCTACTTGTTTTCTTATATTAAATCTCTTTAGCACATAGCATTTAATTGTTTTTTAGGTAAAAAAATCTAAATAATTTAAATATTAATTATGAAATTTGTTTAAAATAGGATTTTAAACCTGGAGAAGAAGTCCTAGCTCGTTGGACAGACTGTCGATATTACCCTGCAAAGATTGAAGCAATCAATAAAGAGGGTATGTATTACAGTGGTCCACTGGTAAGGTCTGCTTGCAAATGCTGTGCTGTAGATTTAGTCTGCTTAAAAAAGTAATATGGCTATAAAGTTTTCCTTACTGCCTCAATAGTAAATGAAAATGTTTCTATATATCAAATTTAGTAAAATGTTTGTCTTTTATCTGTATGTAATCTGAAAACTGAAATTTCTCCTAGAAGACAAAATCGTTTTTTTAGTGTTTGTCGGGTTGTTTTTGTTTTTTTTTTTTTTGTTTGTTTGTTTGTTGTGTCAGTGATCAGAAGCTCCTGTGCAGTCTTAGGACTATTTTGTACTGTTGTTGATTTGAGTTACTGTTATATTTAAATTTTCATAATTGTTTTAGTTCTCTTGATTGAGGAAAAATAATGGAAATAGGGAAATAAAGGAACACAGATTAAATACTTCACAGTGGTGATATTTCTAATGAAAAAGTTGAAATTTTTACTGTAGTTTAGAGCAAATGAGGATTTGGATGTAAATTGAAGTGTTTCCCTAGTGTGGCACCTTAAATATTGCATAATTATTCAATGAGCAAAAGGGATTCAATAGCTTAAATGTACTTGAAACGGTCCAGCTGGACAAAGAATTGCAATATTAGAGCAGGGTTTCATTGAGCCTTTATGTTTTTTTGTTCCTTTCTTGATCTTGACTATTGGTAACACCTGGTTACTCTTGTCATATAAAGTAACGTGCAAAACATAAAGCTTTCATAGTAACGAGGTGTGTTTGTTTTTTAACCACTCATGGTGATTCCATCAATCATTTCTAGGAACATTCACAGTGCAATTCTATGATGGTGTCATTCGATGTCTTAAAAGGATGCATATCAAATCTATGCCAGAAGATGCAAAAGGGCAGGTAAGAATACTCTGAGTAATTGCTTTATTAGGTTTTGTGTAGTTGTTTGAGTTTTTGTTTTTTGTTTTTTTTTTGTGTGTGTGTGGGTTTTTTGTTTGTTTTTTAATATCTTGAGATAGTAGAAGTGTCAGTAGCACAACTAGTTTTAGATTAGTCTTTATTCTAGGCCCTGCACTGCCTTGCTTCACCAGTTTATGGATGATGCCTCAGATTGTGCTGCTCAAGTGGCCTTGCCTCACTGAAATGCCTGGCTACTGGACATTCCAATGCCAACTAATTTGTTCACAAAGTTTTGTCTTACAGAGTTTATGAAGCCAGGGACATCCAATGACTTTTCCCTCTGGTGTCCTTTCAGGAAAAAAGCTTTAGGTTGTCAGCAGTCTGTGCTGACTTTTTTTTTTTTTTTTTTTTCAATTTTTTTTTTTCCCCACCCTTTGCCCATGTCTTTTGTTTGCTACTATGAGAGCTTTTTGCCCACGTGTTCTTATTAACATGACTTTGGGGTTTTTTCTCCCTATATCAGGACTTCTGGGCAATCAGACAGATAAGTATTTCTTGCCTCTTAAAACATCCAGTTGCTGTTATAGAGGAGATGCTGAATAGACGTTGAGAGAGACTGTGAAGCAGGGGACATGATTTAGTCACTAGGCCTGTCTTTACTTGTGAAAGGGAGACATCATTGAAAACTCTTACCTGCTTTCAGTGCCAATGCCATTGCATTTATCTTGCATGGTAGCTGTGTTTTCATATTTAGTGAGAAATTACTCCACTGAAACTATTTGAGACAAAACCCATGAAAACTCATCTTTACTTGCTGCTAGTTTTCTTCAGAATACTCCTAACTTTGCAAACTTCAAATAATTCATAATTACCATTGTAGCCATATCCAGGGCAGCTGGATAATTGAATTGACTTGAAAGCATCTCCACATCCTGGCCTCCAGGGTAAAGGTAGCTGTATAGTAGGGTCAATCCTCTGTGCAAGGGACACTGGAATTTAGTGCAGACAACACTGCATTATTTAAAAGATGTTTCCTGAAGGAGATTAAACTGGAATCTATAGTCACAGTAACCCTGACTTCTTGCTGCAATCTTACAGTAACTCTGTTGAACCAGTGTGTAGTGTTTCAAGGAATACTGTCAGTATGACAGTAAATTAGGAAGCTAGAGTGTTTCATTTTACTTCACAAAAAGCAAAACTTGGGTAATGTGGTTGTGACTGAAAAGAAATAAGCCTTTTATCACAGTGGAAAGAGCTCCCTGATTCTGTCCTGTGCTTTTCCTAGGGAGCAATTGTGTCTAATCTCGAGTTACTACTCTTAGGCCACAGGCAATTTCAGCTTTAAAAAAAAAAAAAGTAAATCCATTACTTCACAACCATTATGTTGTCCAGACTTGTTTGGTGGCATTCCAGCTCGTCTGTTATTTCTAATTTTTCTCAGTAGTTGAGAGTTATGGTGCCACTTGTGCATCTCAGGGGTTGAATGTAGGCTGCTTCAACGAAATCTTGAGACAGAATAAGGGGGACAAATTTACGCTCTCTGAGAATGGATTTAGAATTTTTAAATTGTCTCGATGCAAGAGCACCTCCTGTGCACTCTGTAATGCTGATTGATACTAGTTGTAGCATTTAATCCTGCAAAAGTAGAAATAAGCATGAAGGTCTGTAGCTTTCAAAAGCAAAGATATAATTTTTCTTGCAACTTTTTTTGCATATAATGCTATAGAAAAATGTTTGGGTTTTTAAGTGTTTTTACGTTATTTCAGAGTAAAAACATGCACTAAGATTTGGTAGAAAATCAGTTATCTGAGACTGAGCTTTGTCTAAGCCTCAAACTCCCATAGATGCTTTTGTTCTTTTGCATTACTTATTTTATAAGAGAATATTTACTTAAATTTATGTAAAGCTTACAAAAAAGCAAAGACTGTAAACTGATTTGAAAAATTGAGTCGTGAAGTGCAACACTTCATACTTCATTTAAACCTATAACTTGTTTTTTGTCTGTTTCCAAATTAAAAAAAATACATTTCCAGAGATGAGTGTAAGCTTAAGATACTCCAACTTCTAGTATATCAACAACTTTAACAAATTTTAAGATCTTTGTGGAAGGTATTTGCTAAGCATGCAGAATTTGAATTACTTGGAGAGAGACAGAGATTAGTTAATACTTTGATTTAAGCTTAGTGTGACTCGAAGGAAGAGACACTAAATGCTATAGCACTCAAACTCTTTCTGAGTTGCAGCAGAAGTGTGTTTTAATAAGATTCAGTTGTGAGGGTGGAAAAGCAAAATTTTTAAAGAGTGGAAAATATTTCTGTGTCTCAGTGCAATGAGCTTTGAGGCTCAGCTGTGGTTCAGATAAGCACATATTAATCAAAATCACACAGATCTGTGACTAACATAGAAGAGAAAGGGGAAAAAAGGGATATTGAGACTGCCCTTGTGAGAGCACTTATGAAGTATTTGGATAACTTACTTTTTCTGTTTCATGTTTTTTGTTTTATCTTTGATGTAATCAGGCGCGCGAGAGGGAGCAGATAGCGCCGGAGCTGAGATTAGTGACGGAAATCGAACCAAAAGAAGTGAGTTTTGAGGAGGGATTTGAAGGAGAGGGAGGGGACTTGGCACAGAGGAAGAGGAAGCTGAGGAAAAAGCATGGATTTGCGAATGGGCCAGAGGAAAAAAGAAGATGTAACAGGAGACAATGTGAGCCAAGATGTAGGTGGGGCAGACTGTAGAATTGAAAGGTGAGGGTAAGGAATCCAGGCTTGATGTGGAATCATCCAGTCAATAGATTCATGTTTTATGTATGTGTATGTATGAATGTGTGGGAGTTGGAAGTCATGATGTGACAGAAGAGGAAAAGCAGCTGAATCTTTAGTACTGTGGAGATGCAAAAGGTGGTGGTTGTAGGCAGGTGAAGGGAGACCAATGTATGTGTGAATTCTGCTATTGACGCAAGGGTTGGATTTTGGAAATTATTTTGCTTTTGCCTTCCCACTGTTGCAGGATTGAGGTTCCACAAGGAATATTTTAAAACACAAGTTTTTTAGCCAATTGATGTGTAAGGCTGTTGGTTAATTTCGCTGATGTATTTCTTGATCGTGCAATTTCCTGTGTTTTGATTTAGTGAATCTAATTAGCATAATGACAGTTTTACTCAGTAGTCATAAAGTAATGTTTTGTTTTCTAACTGCTGTGGGCCATTACTATTCTCCTGTCAATTTTCTCAGCTCTCGTGAAAGATGAATTTTAGTAAGACTGAAAAAGAAGGAAATACACGTTTTGGGTGTATTTTATTTTATTTTTTTTGAAGTTACATATGTAAATGAGACACTCACTGAAGTGAGATACTGAAGGAAGTGGGAAATCAGGCTGGATGATGCAGAGTAACTGGTTCTGAGTTACGTAACCACTTCCAAAAGAGAGACAATGTCAAGACATGAAAGAAAAGTAAGGAAAACTTCTCTTAGAAGGATTTTACTTTTACTTTATTAATTTCTTATCTGTTCATATTTGAGCCCTTGGCTTTGTATGATCTGGGAAAATGTCCTACTATTAAAATTTGTAGCTAGTTTCTGTGGTATCTGTATTTAGTGTCCTGCTATTATGGTTATAGACTAGATATCATACTATTAGCCCGAGACAGACTTCAGAATTTATTGTTCTTTAGGATCCCACTATTATTCTCCAATTGTTTTGTTAATTATATTTGTAAAAATTCTGAAAAATACAGAAATATATTTTTGAGGGAGTTCCTGTGCTCTTCAAAAGAATTATAGTCACCTTAGCATCTTAGATGCTAAATAATTCTCACACGTCAGGAGCTGTACTGCTGAGCAATCACTCAGCAGGAATTCAAGGTTAAAAAGCAGGAATTAACTGTGTCACTTTAGTGCCTGTATGTTTACTCCAGAGCCAGAACAAAAATGGACCCAGAGAGTTTCTGGACAGCATCACAAAATTATTTTAAGTTGGAAGGAATCTCTTGATATAATCTTGTCCATCTCATCTGCTCATGGTTGTCTTCACCAAGTTTAAATTTACATGTTCATCTAGAAAAAACGTATAACTGTCACCATAATGAGTGTGTCTGTCCTCTGGCTTCTGAATGTTGGACCTTTGTTTGCTTCATTGTTGTATGTCCTGCTGCTGTAAGCTCCATATTGTAAGAACAGGATCCAAACAGTGAAATAAAATACAAAGAAAACCACAAAACCCCCTTCCATGTTGCACCAGCTGCTCTAAGATCAGGATACTTGGTTCAGCATGGCCTTTTGAAGCTTGATATCTTCTTAAAGCTTTTCATTCCAGGGTACTTAGCTCGCCTGAAAATTAGAATGCTCTTTAGAAGCTATTTTGATACAGACTGCACTACTTCCCCTTCCCACTTTATCATAAGATCCAATATCCAGCCATGTTACTTATCCTCTTCATCCCTTGGCCAGGATGCAGTGTAAGACTTCTACTCTCAGGTCTCCTAATTCCTCACCACCACAAATAGCTCAATCCTTTTTTTTTGTCCTGCTGGATGAGCAAGGCTCTGGATGGACTGGAGTTAATAGGTGTGCGCGTTTTGGCTGGCCAGGAGAGAGGTATGTGTGCTTTTGACTGACTATGCAGCTGGCAGTTAGACACGCTCGTTTGTGCTGGCATGTCACCTGCCATGTCACCAAGTGGCCTCAGTAGTTGCCTGTTGTGTGAGCATTGCCCAAGTGCTTCCAAACTTTGCTGCTGGCTAGTGTATCTGCATCTTGCACTGACAGTGTGGACATGGAACACTTTATCTTAGAGGAATCAAAACCATTGTTGTTTCGAAGTACGTAACTTGGTGCGAAGAAGAAGCATAGCCTATGTAAAGCAGTGATTTAAAAGTATTGAACTATGGAAAAGGAAAAGCATAATGCAAGGAGAATTAATACTCTGCATTTCTGTTACCATTTTCTCATATGTCAAAAAAGGCAAAGAAGCCCTTAACAGAACAGAAACTTGAAAGCCTTATAATACGTAATGAGTGGGGGCATTGGAACAAGACTCATAAAATCAAGTTACTTTAGGTATCTTTTGTGATGACATAACAACAAGGAGATATTCCAGAATAAAACAGTCTGTATGCAGCTGGGGAAAAAAAAAAGTACTATTTGTAAAGCACTAGACAAAAAGGCTTTTTCATGGGGTTTTTTTTCTTGTGTGTGTGGTAGTTCTTGTAATTTAGAGCATTCAGATGCTTAATTCTGACCTAGTTGATCATTTCTACTGCCTTCTATATTGTACATAACTTCTCCATGGAAGAATTCTGTATCTTGATGTCAAAAAAATACTGTGGTCAAAAGGATCAAGTTACAATTTTTGCAGTCAGATTGATCCCTGACATTCAGGAAATATAAGACAGGAGTCTTATCACTCTAAACTAGTGGAAAGAGCTTGGCTCAGCCTCCATTGGCTTGGAGGGTGGCTTGACTTGGTCTAAATGCCAAAAGGTAGATTAGGTTGGGGTGTATTGTTCACCCCTTGAATGTTTCTGTATGGTCAAAGTAAGCAATTATACAAAATGACACTTAATTACCTTAAATATAGATTGTGAAATTCAGTCATATTAGAGGGTACTTCATTAGTGAGTGAAACCTTGAATATGTTGTACAGAAAGAGTAAAAGCAGTTATTCTGGAAACAAAGGTGTAATGAGATAGGAATTATCCCTGGTTTATTAATTTAGTTCAGGAGGAATTCCATGCAGCTGGACACTGCTTTGAGGTGATTGTAACTTTGCATACAATAGGTCAACAACTATGGAATTGTGTTTCAGAGCCAGAAGGGTAAGAAAAATGTCAGTCTTCTGGGATTGGGAACTTCTGGGTTTCTAAAGCAATGGCACAAAAAGTAATTGAACAGAGAATGTGTACAGCCAGAATTCTGTATTCAGTGTTTTTTTTGAAAGATTTTTTTTTTTTTCCTTTTTCTCCATGTGGCATACTGATAATACTTCAAGTTAATTTGGCCAATTTGGAAAAGTCAATTTTGCTACTCTTTGAGTAGTAACCATAAAAATAAATTGAATCTCATTTGTACATTTCTAGATCAAGTTTGCTGGGTTTATGAATATTTTCTGTTTGAATCTTAGGCACTTTATAATACTTACTCACCATTTTTTCCTTTTTGGAGGATTGGATAGCTTTGGTCAAAGCTGCTGCTGCTGCAGCAGCCAAGAACAAAGCAGGAAGTAAACCTAGAACCAGTGCAAACAGCAATAAAGATAAAGAGGACAGAAAATGGCTAAAAGTCCCTTCAAAAAAGGAAGAAACCTCAACCTCTACAATCATGCAGGAAGTCCAAAAAAAGGAAGAGGAGCCTACATCTAGTGACACATTTGGTAAAAGCACATTCTATAAATACAAAATTGTTTTTTCTGTAGCATTGAACCAATATTTCTAGAGGAAGATGTCTCATTTGCTATTATGATAACTTTGTGATACGTAATGATAATCAGTTCAGAAACTATTTTATCAGATAAATCTAGTTCAGCCAGCATTTAATCCTTGTGCTAAACTTCTGACTAACTTTATCAAGAGCAGAACATAGCTTTTTTTAATGATTTCATGGTACAGCTTGGTTGATATTCCTGAATCTTCTGCTACCTGTGAGATAATCCTAAGAAAAAAAAAATCCAATATGCATGATATAGCCATATTCAGGGGTGTTTGAAACTATATCTGAGTTGGTAAGATTTTCTCATTTTAAGTCTTTAATGCTTCTTTCTCATAATATTGAGTAAAAATTACAAATCTTGAGATAATCTGCATTTATTGTTTCAGTATGTAATTCTAGATATTCAGAAAGTGTCATTTTCCTTTTCTATAAACATTTAAAGTTTCTTTACTGCAGTATTCTAATAGCAGTTCTGAAATACATAAATATTTTTTGTGTTCTGCATTTATGAAATGTGAGTTAATGAGGTTTTTCTTATATTTAGAAGTAGGATTTCCTGTAGTGGATGTTCCAAAGATGGCCTTTGTGCAGGCAGAGAGCACGTTATCACACAAGAGGAAAAGTAATCTAGGCAACTCATTTCAGGCAAAGAGAGCTCGTCTAAACAAGATCACTGGTAAAAGACTTTTGTTGTTGTTGACTTTGTTCCTTTTTCATGTAGTAAAATATTCATGTTTGTAAAGAAGGTGCTGAAGTAGATTGCATAGAAACAGTCATGAAGGCAGATGGTCACTGCAGTCTGTACTTGCTTGGAATTTTAAAGGAATCCATTAATGGTAAAATCTACCTTGTTCATAGATTGATCACAGGCTGTACTTGGTCATTTTAGATTTTTAGGATGGTAGCCATCCTTAATTGATTAATTTCTTGAGCATGTTTTACCTCCAGCTATACAGTTTTCTCCATTATTGGGTGAATTTGGGGTTTATACAACTTGTTAAGAATGTCATGAATTGCATACTGCCACTGTAAATTAAAGCTATGGTTAGCTGTGGAGAAACAGAAAATACAAAGTGAAATTGTTGCTAAAAAGGTTTTCTCATTTAGAAGTATACATCCCTATAAATTGAAGCTATAAAGATCTGAATGTTTTTTTCAGGCATTCATTCCCTACCTTTGTTGCTCAAAGATATTAATGGAAAACAGGGATGTTGCTATCGAATACATTCTATGCAACAGGAAATGGAATAATTTGTCTTATCTTTAAAAGCTAAAAAATGCATTTATTCCAAAATTTAATAGAAATTTACTTACCTGTGAAAAAACTATTTCAATTCCTATTCATCCAAATAAGAAAATCGTGTTGCTAGCATTTATTCTGTCAGTATTTAGGATAAAGTCACATGTTTGTACCTGTGCTGGGAAAGTATTAGATGCATTTCAAAAGCTGGGTTGAAAACACTTGTGAAATCCCTTCCTTGAGATGAGCCCTTGGACACACTATAAGATAGAAATTCATTCCACTTATTATTCTAGTCAATAGTATTTCATGTGAAGGTTGGTAAACTTTTCTGTGCTACAGATGAGAAGGGTTTTTTTCAAAGTAGATAAAACATCTTACTTGTTTCTGTAAAACAAAAATAACCTAATTTGCTCAAGAGCATAGTGAGAGTCTCTTTCATACTTGTTTTGGCTTATCCAGCCTTTCAGTGGTCTGCAGTGGAGGATGGTCGGTCAGTTTTCTTATAAGAGTGGTTCTCTTTCAGTCTCTCAATCAGTAGAAAATAAAATTATGCAAATAATGAAGTGGTTTGGGTTGGAAGGGACCTTGAAGTTCACCTTCTTCCAACCTTGCTGCCATGGGCAGAGACGCCCTCCACTAGACCTCACATCAAAGCCCCATCCAATCTGGCCTTGAATGCTTCCAGGGAAGAGGTATCCACAGCTTCCCTTGGCAACCTGTGCCTCACCACCCTCATAGGAAAGAATTTCCTTCTCATATTTAATCTAAACCTACTCTCTTTAAGTTTGAATCCATTCCCTTTTGTCGTATCATGATGTGCCCCTTTAGGTCTCCCTGGATCCTTCTCTTCCCCAGGCTGAACAATCCCAATTTCCTCAGCCTTTGCTCACAGGAGAGGTGCTGCAGCCCCCTGACCATCTCTGGGTCCCTCCTCCAGACTCACTCCAGTAGATCCATGCCCTTCCTGTGCTGGGACCCGTGAGCTGCACACAGCACTGCAGGTGGGGTGTGAGCAGAGCAGAGGGGGCACAATCACCTCCCCCATCCTGCTGCCCAGAGTGCTTTTGATGCAGCCCAGGAAAGTGTTGGCAGCTTGTGTCCAGCTTTTCATCCACTGTCCAGCTTGTCATCCAAGAAGGGATGAAAAGGATCTGTTCTTTTTGTACAAAGGAAGCAGCCTTTAGAAAAACCCATCTTCTGCCTCCAGGATTGTCATTCCTGGAAGGCTCCTTCTTTGGTTCCGAGTTGTGTTAACGAATGTCAAATTTATCATCCCCATTTCTATTCTCCTTTTCCATACTACATACATTTTCAATTAAGTTCCAGTTTAATTGCTGCCATGAGCAGTAGTAACACAGGATATAGAGACAAGTGATGTATATTTAGAGCCCTGTTAATTTCTTTCCAAAGCAGTTAGTAGCAGAAGATACCAACACTAGCTGAAAAACCTTTACCTTTAGAATTGGTATTTGCCTGTGCTTGTGGATAGAATTTACTACCTCAAGAGCTTTATGAGAATAGTAGCAGTGAGGCAGGTTCATACAGACTGAACTGAATTATCAAACCATGATTTTGCAGCCATTGACTGTGTTACCATTTTAAAAACAGTGTCTGTCTCCACAAACTGTACTTGGCTAGCAGAGGATGTGTTACCTTTCGGTGAAAGTGTATTAATCCTTTAACTACATGAAGAAATTTGTCATGCCTGGTAGATACTTTGTGTACTTTAAAACACTTCTGCAGCTCATACCATAGTAGGTTTTTTTGTAACAGTCCATTCTGAAAACCTGACTGCTGTTGATCAAATTTTCTTGCCACATGTTTATTTCTTATGCTTTAAATGTTTGTTTATACAATATGCAATATGTTGTATATCAATATACACTTGCATTCTGTGATTTTTGTCTCCAGCACAAGCTTTTAGATTTGAAGGAAGGTTGGGAATCATGCTGATGTACCCATCAGAGTGGCTACAAAATAATCGAAGCATTGTAGCTTTTAGGAAAACATTTACCAGGTTCTTATGGCTGTATTGGGGAAATAGTGCAAGGCATGTGATTGCAGGAGGCTGTATGAAGGGAGATGTTCCCTGAATTTCAGTTCATCATTCAGCATTTGATGCAGAAGGGTCTCTTCTTCTGCCACAAGGCCCACAACTGCATGAGGTGTTCTTTACTCACCTTCAACAAAATAAAGTTGCTTCCTTTGCTCCTTCTTTTTTGGTACCAGCACTGGTAGAAATTACATTTCTCAAGGGTGAAGAATATCTCCTGCTAAGCACATATTAATGTCATCTTCCAATCAGTTTTTGCCTCTGTTGGAATGTTTGCTTCCACATCTTCTCCTGCTGTGTTGGTACCGAAACCAGATAATAGCTGCAGTGAGCTTGCAGAACAAGACATTCCTGGTTCACTGTGCCACTCCATGCTTTTGCTTTGTTAGGTGCTCTTACAGACAGGATGGTGAAGCTCTAGTCCCAGTTTGTAGTAGCTTGTGAAGTTGCTTTGTCCTACAGGCGTGGTGCCTCCTTAGAAAAATAATTCGTGGGGTGGAGAAAAGGAAAACATAAGGATTATATATTGACAGACCTGAATCTAGATGCATTTAATGGCTTGAATTTCTGAGCAGTGATCATCTAGGTAGAACAAAAAATCAGATCATCTGAGAATCGCAGAATGGTCTGGGTCAGAAGAGACCTTAAAGGTCATCTAATTCCACATTATCCACTAGACCAGCATCCTCAAAGCCCCATCCACACTGGCCTTGAACTCTCCCAGGGATGAGGCACTTTTCTCTGGGCAACCTGTGGCTTACAGAACCACAAAAGCTTCCTCATAAGCTGTAGATTTTTTTTAATTTAAAACTCAACTTCACTTGATTTTGAAAATCATTTCATGCTTTTTCATATGAACGCATGATTGCCAAGATAAAGATTTTTGCAACTTGTGATTTTTGATTTAAATGGGATAATTTGAGTTAAAAATGTTTATTTAGGTCCATAAAACCTAAATCTTTTATGTAGTCTAATGCAGAATTAAAATTTTACCTGATAAATTTATTTGTTTTTTTCTAATAGAACTAAGTAAGCGCATGCTTTTCAGTTAACCTAAACTAAAGCATAACTTAATCTGGCATGAATAGTAAATGAGTTAAAACACCTGGTGTTTATGGTTGAATGCTGAAATTTTTTTGTTTTGTTTTATTGTCCTGAACAATTCCTCAGAGCCCAGACTTTAATAATTTATAATTGGGCATTGTGCACCTTAAATTAATTTTGGGCATGTCTTATTTTTCCTGGAATGCAATAGGAATTTCCTCTGAATTTGTTGAGTTACTTTTGAGGATTTCAACACTTCACCCCCAATATTGACATTCCCAGAGATTATAGTAGTAATTTTTATTCAGATTTATGTTTTTCAGGTTTTATCAGTTCTGTTTTTTCTTAATGGCATAGAACTACTTCTGTCTCTGCATTGTTAGGCAGTTAAAGTTACTGTGTGAGGTAGAGCTGAAGCTATTGCCATATGCTTCACTGACAGAAAGCTTTCTTGTATTTATATTGCTTTATCTTTACAGATTTTTTGTAGTAGTGGTATTGTACATAAGTTTGTGAATGAAGTTATATATTGTAATATATTATTTGCTCCCAATATGGTCGTCTTTTTAAGGTAATTTGGGAGCTCCACTGCTGAGAATATTTGTTTGGAAATTAAATCCCTTGTTGTATTATGTCTAAGAAAGAAACCTTGTTGTTTAGACAATGCATGTGTTAGAGTTAGTAAGTAGTAATACAAATTCTGATGGGAATTTCTCAAAGACTGGAAAGGGGAAAGAGGAAAGTTTTGTAAATAGTTCCGATTTCAAAATTTAATTATGTATCATACATTTGGTGTTAAAGCCCAAGTGCTTGGGCTTTGGAAGGATGGAAAGGCTTTATTTTAGAATTGATAATTTTAATTTCATCTTGTCAGTAAATATGCCAAAGAAATGCTTCCTGTGTAAGCATGCCATTGTTGGAATGTCCTTTAACTTTTTGTTTCTTCCAATTTAAAGTGTTCAGCTTTGTGTGGAGCCATTTCAGAAAGAATGTTGTAGATTTGTGCAGTTCATATTTCTTGTCTCAATATTTTGATTCTTTTTCTACAAATACTTGTTACAAGGTGCTTCTAACTAAAAATATCTGCGACTTTTCTCCTAAGGTTTATTGGCATCCAAAGCTGTTGTTGCAGATGGTGCTGAAAAAAAGGAAGGCAACAAAGAAACAGCTCCAGTCCTGGAGCAGGTATGAAATGGTAGAGTTTGATTCTTTTGCAAAGTTCCCACTGGAGTGTGCCATGGAGATGTAGTATCTACAACATTAAAATTTTCCCCTTCAGATAAAACAGGGAACTGAAAATTTATCTTATGTTTACATTTCTGGCAGAGCCAGAAGTCTGGAATTTAATTGTCTCTAAACACAGTGTTGACTTGAATTTCAATAATGAGCTTTTGTGTTAGAAAACAAAGCAAAATAAAGTCTCCGTGCAACAAATATGAGGAGACCAGTGTCCCAAGGTCCAGTTTTATAGCTGGAACTGCAACCGGCTTAGAAACAGGCCCTTACACAAATCTATTTTGTGTTTGAAACAGGGTTTTTGACATCACATAGAACTTCTTTTAAAAGAAGTTTCTTTTATATTGTAAGAATTTGGTGTTGTAGGCTTGTATGTGTTTTATGAACTGCTCAATGAGCCATACATTTTGCAAGGGTGTGTATTTTAATAAATACAAAAAAGAAACTTTTAAATACTGTTAAGGGTCTGATTTTTAAACCTGCATGTTGGCAGGATCTGGAGGCTGCCATTTTGTCTTTGGCTTACTGCACTGTGTTCAGGCATTGCTTGACTCCGAGTTGTGCATTATTTTGCATTTAAAAAGGGCTGAATGCCTGAGCATGGTAAAGCAAGGATGAACAGTAGTCTTGATTCAGGACATCTTTGTTTTGCAATTACTTAAATCAGAGCCTTAATGTAGTTTTAATACAGCTTTTTTGTATGCATTTTCATTCTTCTTTAACAGCAGCATTTGAACAAAGTAGCCTTGCTGCCTGCAATTCTTTAATGAGCACTTCAGTCCTTTAGCCCCGGCACACTCTATGAACAGTCCCTATCCCTAACCTTATTTGGTATTTTGGTTGTACTGGTTCTTTAGAGCTGATATATAATTGCATTGCTCTGGTTTTTCCATTGATGCTGCATTGGATGAGAGTCAATGGAACCTGATTTTCTGTCTTTGATGCTGTCACTGTCAGGGCCAGTGGAGTCACTGCGGTGCCGAAGCATTGACCGATATTTTGCATAAAGGTTTACAGTGTACTGACATGACACTCCATTTCTCAAATTTTTGCATATTAAAGATGCTATGATTTTCTTGCTACTGTGTGTGATATTTTCAATGTGCAAAAAACTGTGAAATGGCTTACAGCATGTTGTTTTTGGAAGAATCATTACAATGTAAATCTTGCCATGCAGAATCCCATTGCTGTGAATGGGACTTTGTGGTTTACATAGACTGTGTATGCAACAGTATAAACTGCAGTGCATATTTACTATAACTTTTTGGTTATTTCTTAGACTTAGTAACTCGGCTGTTCCTGTTTTATTGATCAGATATACAAAAAAAGATGTCTCTGTCATTGTTTACATGCTAATGGTCTGAAAAACCTCATTTTTTGGAAATAATAGTTAAGCTCCTTGAAAGAGGCATCTAAAATCCCAAATTGTCCTATTCCTTTGCATCTAACTAAAACCAGAAACCTCACTAACATTTAAATGATTGACTGTGGGGAGGAAATTTTTTGAGCTTAAAGCTTTTTTCACTTAGTTCCTGCCCAAAATGAAATTAAAATGGCCGAGTTATAAACCTCCCCAGAAGGTTTTCCAGTAGCGAAGCTGATAATCCTTAGAGGCTTTGTCTGCTACTGCTAGAAAATTGAATGGATAAAATATCTTGTAGGTTTTTTTTAATAATGTAATACAGAATATGGTAGAAATATTCAGGCCAATAGCCGAAAACTGACTCTGTTGATGCAAGTTTTTGTTTATATTTATACATTTTTAGTTTACAGTTGTCTTAAACCCAAAACCTCAGACAATTAGTTGCAGATACAGTAGTTTATTTAATTGTATTAGGGTATGTCATGTTATATTTCCTTTTGACCAAGACCTGAGTAGATGGATAACATTAATTCATAAAGGTTTTTAATGTTAATTTGTCCTGTTAAGAGGTTAAGCACCTTATCAAAATCTTAATTTAATTTTTTTAATCTTGTTTAAATAACTTTGTAATTTGAAAGTAATGGATGCTGTAGTATGTCTTTCACATCTGTGAAGATGAACAATAAAATTGTTTATTTACAAGTTACGACTCTAATTAATTTTTGGTAATACCTCTCATAATCAGCATAGGTATACTCTACAGTTCATGGAATATTTTATTTAAATGAATAAACTGCACTTAGTATGTGTGTAATGGAGTTATTCAAGGTAGAAGTGATGTCTGCTGAATGGGGTGTTTTGCACCGGATCTTTACAGGATACTCCCAGCGAGCCGTTCATGTAGCATTCAGGGGCACCCTTTACAGACATAGAATGTGCACTTGTGGGGTTTTGTTTTGCTTTTTTGTTTTTTCCTCCATTGGAACATGGAAAGTTCTAGTGGAAAATAAAATTGCAATTTATAACAAAACTCAGTAATACCCTCAAATCACCAGAGATATGATGTTTCTAGTTTGGATAAAGTGGTGCACGCATTCTAGAAATACCTGTCTGCTTTGTTAGTTATGGTTTTATTAGATGGTACTATGCTGTATGATGTTACTGGGACAAAAAAGGAGACAGGCCTAAGAAATTATGTTCAGATATTGTAGGTAGCCCTTATTAGGCAAGCTGTAACACATGCACAATTTTGGTAATGTAGGAAGAACTTCCAGTGAAAAATTTAAAATGCTAATGTCTGTCAATGCATGCTAATGGTCCAAAAATAGTACTGTTTGTGTTAAAAAGGGTGAAAACGGAGGAATTTGGAAAGATGCATTATATGTTGACTTCTTTTCCTTCAAAAACTATTTTAACTCTTTATCTGCTCGTTTTTCCCTGACAGTTAGCAATCTGTTTAACCCTGTGGTGCTAGAAGTTGTGATTTCTTCCATGTTTGCACAAACATATTACGTGGTGAAATCCAGACTCCCAGCACTGAAAGGGGTTGTGTGAGAGTGTGCTCAGTATTGGAAACTTTTCATTGTTTCAGACATTCCTTAAAGGAGCATTATCAACTTTCTCAGGTTCTCAAAAATACAAATTCCTTGTTAATGTAGTTTTCTTGAGGATTTTTTTTTTTTTGCCTCTGGTTGGGGAAATGACTGTGTACGGCAAGTCTTGGCAACTTTTTTTAGAACTGCAGTCTTCTGAGGAAGGATTGTTTTCTCACAGCAGTGCCAGAGTTCAAGGAGTGTCTGGACAACACTCCCAGTCATGATTCAGCAGCAAGCAACCCTGTGAGGAGCAGGGAGGAGGACTTGAGGATCCTTCTGGGTCCCTTCCATCATGAGATGCTCTGTGATGGTGCATCAGTGTGTGTGTTCTGGCTAGGAACAGATGCTCCCTGGGTTGTGCTTGGAGACTGCACTGACAGTGAAGATGAAAGTGAAAACTAAAAATACTTCATTGAATTTTTAAATTGGGAATAGAGGGAAAATGTTCTTTTTGCAGGTATTTCAAATAGTAGGGATTGAGCATTCTGAATACTGAAAAAATTGGTAGTGCTCCTTTAAAAAAGGCAAAATTTAATGTGATGCGTTTTAAATAGTTTTCATTTGTACTTGAAATAATGTTGCTTTAATGTGTGTTTGAGTACTAAAATTGCTTTTAAAAAGATCAAAATAGAATACAAGAACTACAGCGAAGAAACTGAAATAAAAGTATCAATTTTTTATTATTTATTCAGGAGATTTCACCTAAACCACAAAGTCAGAAAAAAAATGAAGCTGATATTAGCAGTTCTGCCAGCATTCAGAAACCTGCACTGTTATCCTCAACTTTGTCTTCAGGAAAGGCTCGCAGCAAGAAATGCAAACAAGAATCTGGAGATTCTTCTGGGTGTATAAAGCCCCCTAAATCACCACTTTCCCCAGAATTAATACAAGTCGAGGATTTGACGCTGGTCTCTCAGCTTCCTTCTTCTGTGATAAATAAAACTAGTGAGCACAGACATTTAAAAAAAAATACCGTAACTACCGATAAGAGATATACAGAAATTTTCTTTGGTTGTAAATGGCTATTGCTTTTAAAAATGAATCTGCTTTAAATAAAATGTCCAAGCGGGAGAATTAGGGGAAGCTCACTATTTTAAAAGTCAAGTCACATAATAAGGCATTTGAATTACTCTACCAGAAATAATACATTTAAATAGTATACTGATATTTATAGAGTCATGGCTTTTAAGGGTTGGCTTTCCCTGTAGCTTAAATCTGCACACTAGCATTAACAGTGATACTGGCAAAATCAAACCTCCCTTCTGAAAAGGGCCTGATTCATTAAAAAGAAAAGACCTACGCCTTGGAGTGGACCCTTCCTTCTCTGAGAAACTTCACATGAAGTTCAGTGGGCTCATGTTCTGTACCTGTTGGCTGTGGCATTCGTCACCTTATGTGGTATTTCCACCAAACACAGTGTGAAAGAGAAGATGGGTTCAAGATCTGTGGTGGAGAAGTATAAAAATTGTGTTTCCTTGTCCCAGAAAAATCCCATGGGTGTTCAGATTCTTAACATGTGTAACTGATTTGCCAAGTACCAAAATACTGTTTATCAGAAGAATAGGGAAGGCTTTATGCTGCATACTTGAATACACTATTTTTTGTGTATATTAAGGTATTTCTATAATTTTTTTTGAGATTATGTTAGGTTTTAGTGTTGCTTAGTGTTAAGTTCTTTGCCTAAAGAACATTAAATGATGAGGCCAAAGGTTAACATAAATGCAGGTTTCAGTAAGTCAAAAGCTACATTTATTTTTCACTTTTAGTATAGTGATTGAGGATGGAAGACTCAACCTGCATCATGTGTTCCCTTGAACCTTGATTTTGTATTTTCACTTGTGAGATAAGTTTCTTTTTAATCTTTGCTCATAGATAACTTTAAATGAGTGGGAGAGGGAGGGGTGCAAATTCAGCCTTCTCTATTCAGGACACATTGGTTAAAATTGTATTTTGTCCCCACAAAATATTAGCAGTCATCCATATTGTAATACGCCTTCCATCCCCACCCCTAGAGCAATGGTAAGTAGCCTTCCTGGAGCATGCTTATATTTTGGATTAAGTTGAACTTCTCTGTAGCAGTATTTTTTAAAAATAGCTAATTTAAAACTTGGTTACTTGGTAGCTTAGATCTCATTAGTGTTGTCTTTTAATCTTTGGCTTCCAAGTTTTTTCCACCTCTAATAGAAAGTTAATTTTGCTGTGTCTTAATTTTTAAATCTGTGTATCTGACTCTAAAAACTGCTTACAAAAAGGAGAGAACAGGGATTTATATTGTAATAGCAACTTAGATGTTTTTCTAAAGCAAAATTTTGTGCAACTGGGTAATTTTGGAGAGGTGTAGGGGAGTGTGGGTTTTTTGTTTTTAATGAATCAGGCCTATATTAACCTATATCAATCCTCCTCCCCCGTTTTCTTTCT
>VZTR01015049.1:114159-181262 GCA_013400775.1 Chaetops frenatus | reverse complement strand
TTTTTTTTTTTTTTGTTAAGTATAAAGTTCTGGAGCCTGCTTTGCCATGCATTGGCAGTCTGTTTGAATTTCAGTTGGAGTATTGATATCAGGTTGTCAGAAGGCAGGAAATGGGATATAAAATTAAACACTATTTTTGATTTTTTTTTTTTTGAGATGTATACTAACACTATTTATGACTTTTTAGACCTTTAATTGTGATCATTTGTTCTGTTTATTGTTAAATCTTATTGCCCCCTTCCATTATAAGGAACCTGCTTCCTGGGTTTTATGGGGAGGGTTGCTTACTGTAAATACACTGCTTGCCTAAAACAACCAGCTTTACCAGTGGGGAAGTAGGTGCCCTAGTAATTTACAATAAGCGAAAACCAGAATCGTGTCTTGAGCATAAATCTTTCTTTGCTCCTGGTAGTCACAGTTTTGTAATTACTTTTACTTTTGCTGTGATTACCAGCTTTGCAAATAAGACCAATTTAAAGCACTCCCCATCTTTAGATCTCAAATTCTGCGGTAAGATGATGGTGTATCTCTCTGCTTCATGAACATTGAAAGATCTCTTTTTAGGTCCATCCCAGCCAGTGAATTCCCCTAGATCCTACAAACATAGCCAGCGGAGAAGAAGATCACAGCGTTTAGCCACTTGCTCCTTGCCTGATGATTCTGTAGAAAAAGTTTCTTCTCCCTCTTCAGTTACTGATGGAAAAGTGTTCTCCATCAGTGGTCAAAATCAACAGTCATCAAAATTGGAGGGTAATGTATCTTAATCTAATAAAGAACTGCCCAAGAGAAATTGAATCATAAAAATTAGACATTTCATGGTTTTCAACTAAGGGGATATTTTGAACTGCTGTAGCTAAAGCTGTTTGCTGTTCCTATGTTATGTAATGCTGCAATCCAGACTGTTGTTTGTTGGAACCATGTATGTTTTTTAATATGGCATTTTTTCTTTTATGTAGTACCTGATGTTGCTCATGTGTCATTTGAGAAGCGTGGACCATGTCTCCCTCTTGATTTAAGCCGTAGTGCGGAAGTTACAGCACCATTATCCGCAGAATCCACTTTCCGTAACGAATATCCCAGTAAAGACAAGGAAGATATTCAGATGATTACATATCTTTCTTCCAAAGCAGTAACTGATGGAAGAGTAGCTACAACAGTGTCAGGTAAAGAGATTCAGTATAAAATCTGAGAGATTTATAGTTGTAGGGTTAAAATGTGTGTGTATTCGATCCCACACAGAGCGGGGATACTTTTTATTTTCCTTTCTGCACACTCAAAAACCTGCCTCTCTTCTGGACTCTATTCATCTGCATATTCTTTGTCTTCACTGGCTTACAGCTGCATTAGCACTTCTAACATGCTTTAAGGAAAATCTGAGAGTGTGGAATGTAGTAAGCAGTATTTCAAAAATGTGTTTGCTGTTGCTAAAAGTTGTAAAAATAATTAATGAAGTGAAGTCTTTAATAACATACTAATTTGTGTCATTGGCTTTAAAACAACGATGTTCTCAAAGACAGCATTCCTCTGCTTTTGTGTCTGTTTGTGGTAGAAATTCTGTCCTTCACTTGCTACGAAATGTTACTTAAAAATATTTCTGAAAAATCCTCAAAAACTTTTATGTAGACTTGGTTATCCTTGGCACAGAGCCCAGTGCTGCAACTCTGTGCTACCTCTCCCTGTGTAACAGTTTACTGACTACCATGGTTTATGTGAAACACTTGGATAGAGGTAACCAAGAGAAGGTTGGTTACCAAGAACCAAGAAGGGAAGGATTGACACAGTGGTTTGCAGACCCTAAAAGTGGGATGTTTTCATCCAGTGTATGCTAGATGTTCATATAAACTTTTTATAAGTCTCATATGTGGGTATCATACCATTTTTAACTGTCTTCCAAGAAAGAATTCTTTTAAAGCCTTTTTTTGTTTTATTTTGTTTCATGAGAATTTTTTTCAGAAAAGTAAGAAGAGGGGGGAAAAAGAATCAAATTATTATACTCTGCTCAGAAGGTTTTTGATAAATGTGGTTGATAGTAAGGGAGGGCAGCATGACCTTAAAAGATAGTGTTATGACACTTAAACTGTATCTTAGAGATTCACAGATTAATAGACTTAGACTAATTTGTCAAAATAAGGGCTATGATTATCTCTAGTGAGCTACCATTTAAGCTGTTTAAAATACTAAAATTAAAATATTACTTAATTACATGAGTGAAACCATGTGACAGTCTTCATTTGCCCTTGATACATGGCAGAGCAGTAGAATTACAGATTCCTTGGAAAATTACTTCTATAAAAGTCCATTTCATGTTATGTCTTCTGCCACTAAGAGAAGTGCTTTTGTATTTGTCCACTCATTGAACAAAACCATAGAAGAAAGCAACAGCTTCCAGCAGCCATCTGTCTCCTCCTCTAAGATTTTACCTCCTTGGCAAAACTCGTTTCAGTTACTAGAAATTTAACTCGTGGCTTTTCTGATGTATTTTCTGGCTCATTTTATGTATAGTTGGTAATGCTGGAAGTTGCCTGCTCTTGTCATGGGCCTGATTCAGAGCAGAGTGAGCCAGTTCTAAACCCAGCATTTAGGAGTGCACTTTGGACCTGTGTGTTGAGCTGGGTCTTGGTCTTGGCCACAGCAGAGGCAATGAAAGAAAGAATAAGTTTCGTTTAGAGCCACCTTTATTTAATGACTTAAAATTATGTGACATGTCCACGAAGTTTGTGTCAGGGAAAAACATTCCCTGATAAATTCTCTTGTTACTACTTGAGTCCATAGTGGGAAGCTGGAAGTGCTTGCAACCTATACCAGAGATTAGAGTGTCCTGTATATAAAGCTTAATGAGCCTTTTTTCTTATCTATATAAATTTAAGAGTTAAAAATTCCAAGAGAACTGATTTACCAGCTACAGTTTTGTCTTCTGGGCTTTTGCCTTCCAGGCACATCTGTTTTGTTCCTGATTTTCATGTATTACAATTTTCCTTCATGCAATAAATGGAACTGTGTCTTGAGCTTTCATACTGACTTTTTGTCGAAATGCTAGAAGTTTTCAGTGGGTTGCAGCATGTAGCCCAACAGCTTATTGAGTATCAGCTTTGTGGCCTGAAAGACTAATCTAAGCAGTTTGATACCTTTAATTCACAGATTTCATAGCAGGTTTTCGAGCTATCTACCTCTGTCAGTGGTATCACTAGGACTCTGAACTGAAATTCATATGTATTATGGGTTAATCCCAGTCTTAATTCTAATGAAACATGTTTATCCTCATAATCTTAGAAGAGGAAAAAAAAGAGTAGATTTTAAATGCAGGTTTGAAACTAGGTAGTTTAGACTGTTGCATAAATTTGTTGTGTTCTCTGCTTTAGAAGGCATCATTTTACCTTTGAAACAGCACAGGTTCTCAAGTGACATTCCTGAAGCCCACATAATTACACCAAATTCTTGTATGCTTCAGGAAAATTAATAGGATCCACTCTATTTATCAGTAGTTTTCTAATATCTGTTTAAATAATAGCAAGCAAATATATACAGGAGAGGTGCCCAAAGCTTTCCTATCTCATTCCTGTCAATTCTTGAAGTAATTGAGAAAAGTTAATTTGCATTATGCAGAAACGTCTGCTTAGGTGCAGTTTAATCCACTGCATTGTTTACATGTATGCATTGTGTCTCTGTACATTACAAATTGAGAACTCTGGTATAAAATCCTAACTATTCTGTAATAGAGTTTTCTTGACCTGAAAGAACTATTATAAATCTGCATCTGTTTATGGTATTTCTGCTGTTAAGATTTTATTAACACAATCTGGACATATTTGGAGTTCCAGATTTTTACATCACTACAGATTTTGTAAGGTGCACTTAACTTAGATCTGCTGGCTTTGTAGTCATTGAAGTAGAGAACTGAATAGTTTCAGAGATATCTCATGAAGGTATTTAGCCTGAAACAGCCTGGTCTATCCCTGACCCTTCTGTAGCAGAGCTGAACTGATTTAAGCCCAGAGATGCAATTTGTGATGTTGCACATTTTGACCTCTGATGTAGGCTATCAGTTGGGTCAACTGAAAAAATAGTTTTGTGTTGTTAAAAACTATGTGTTTTAGTGACTTGGTATTTTCAGAGGAGAGGGACTAGGTGCACTAAAGTGCAGATGTGTAAATGGCAACTCATAGTATTAGCACATTGATTTCAAAACCATTGCTCAAAATTTACACCTTATCATTTTGTAGAGGCAAAACAAAAACTCTGCGATAATTCCTTCAGTCTAAAGGCTCCATGGAAGTACTGTGCACTTTGGTAGACACCTGCACCTGCTTTGCCCAACTATTGTGAAGTCCTACTTGTGATGACCTGATTCTGCACACACATAGCTAAGAACCTTTGCTTTCATTTGCCCGATTGCTTAAAATGCAGATAGCTGACCTTTGGTCTCTTTAGCATTTCAAAGACTTTAAATCCATAGTCAATCTGAATACTTGCAAAACACAGTAGTTTTGCCATTCTGATTATATGAAGTTCAGTCTCTCTGTAGTTGTGCTTCTCTTTAAAGCTGTGATCTTTTCTCTTGGTTTCTGTAACCCTGCACCATTTATGTTAGTTTAACTGTTATATATTGAGCAAACATAATTTTAGCAAGCAATCTGGGTTTTGAAGTTGAAGTAAAAGGAAAATATTGTTACACTTTCTGATCTAACAATATAATATTTGTAATGCTAATATAACAATATTAGCACTAGCTGTTATTTCCTATTCTAACACCTATAGATGATTTTGCTAGTAGGATAACATTAGGTTAACTATATGGGAGAAATTAGCATTTAACACTAAAATATAAAAAATTGCATAGTTTTATATAATTGCCTTGGTAACAGTTTTACTGCAGCAGGAACAAGAAACAGCTGATGTACAAAATTTTCAGAAAATGAGATTGGATGCCTTTTTAAAAATGTTACTGATTTACCTTGCTTTTCAGGAGGATAAACTGTTGTTCATCTTGTTATTTTCTCTTGTTACTTTGGGGCTGTTTGTTTCACAACCATTTATTTACTCCAACTATCCATTAACAGTCAGATTTACTCCCTAATTTGAATGCTTGCCATTCTAATCTTTGCCCTGAAGTTCCCAGTTTGGGCTGGTTATGAGGCAAGCAATAACCTTTTCATGGGCTTATTCTCTCTAAAGGCATAATTTTGGGCAGGGTCCAGTACTAATCTTTGATATGCAATTAAAAGTCTGTGTAGATATAAAGTTGGTCCTATGCACTGGGAATTCAAAACACTAAATTAAACATGACCAGCATGATTGATGTTTCTACTGCAATATAATTTAAGCTGTATAATAATGCAGATAACGATATTTATGATATTATTTTAAACATAGAAACCCGTGAAATAGAATGTCAGTCAAGAAAATAATTTGCTTTGGATTGCTACAGTTCATTTGAGCTTGATGAGTTGCAATAAGCAGTACCACTGGAAGCTGAGTTGTGCTGTTGTACTGGTGGCACAACATTCTGTCCTGTGCCTGTACTTACACGAGCGGGCTTGTGTCACTTCTCTGTGCCATAACAAGAGAAGTAGCACTGGAAACATGTTATGAACTGGACTGGGAATGCTGTGCTTTGCATTTCTTTTTAATCTGTAATTAGTCTTCTAGTGATAAAATTGATCTTGGAATGGTGACAATATCAGTAATTTACCAAGTCTAATCTCTGCTCTTCTTTCTCTGTGCTGAGTGTTAACTGCAGACCTCCCACATTCACTGTGTGGGAGGTGGCTGGCTAGACTCCTTAACAGGAATAAAATTGCAATTAAAAGTANTAATATTTTTCTGGTTGTATTTGTTACTTGCCCTTCTGACTGACCACCTTGTCCAATTTTGTGGTTATATGTAAGGCTTATATATTATATTGTATGATTATATGTGGTTATATATAAGTAATTGCACAGTTGAAAAGTAGACTTTGCAAGCCTTAATACTTTATGTAGGATTTGAGAATTTAAGTTTATTTATCTAAAATGATTTCCAGTTAAGAAAAGTAAAAGCCAATAATAACATTGCAGCGTATACCGGCATGATAGGAATTTCTATTTTCAGGTTACTATAGAAAGACAGTTTGGAGTGTTCTGACAGCAAGATGGGTATTTGCTTGACTGGAGAGATTTCTGCCCAATAATACAATGTTTGTTCCCTCAAACAGTTACTGATTATTTTGTCAGATGTGCTTGTGTTGAAAATTGCCGAGATACTGAAATTTGTTGTGTTGTGGCTGTTGGTATTAAATCATATTTGGATGTCAGGTCAGGATTTCTTTTCAATAATAAAGTTTAAATACTAATTCACCTAATGTTGAGACTAAATTTCTCTTGAGATTGTTTGAATGGAGTGTTCTCACATCTTTTCATCAAAATAGCAGTGACCTAAATGAATTATGTGCATTTGGGTGATCCTTTTGAGCTCTTTTTAGACATGAGACAAGACGTTGATAGCATGGTGATGTGGGAAAGTGTCACTTTTTTTCTTTTACTAATGTGCTAAAATATACTTATTGCTCTACAGATGGCAGAACAGTTCAGTCCTGTAACAGTGACAAATGGTAATTAGGAAACCCAAGAAAGGAATAATTTGGATAGTGTTTTGTGTCAGTGATAAGTATTCCAGCAAGCTAAATACACTTGAAATACAGACAAAGGCAAGAGCTTGAGTCAGTCTTAAAAGCATCATAGTCTTAGGTGAGATGGTTGGTTTGAGGCAATGGAAAGACTCAGGTAGCCCCAGGCGAGGCCGTGCAGCTCGTGCCGTGTGCCAGGAGCCAGCACACAGAACTGAGCAGCTGCAGCTGCCTGGATTGCACAGGCCTGAGCTGTCCTGCAGCTGGGGACAAACGGCATTTGAAAGTGCTGTGTGGTGTGAGAGCTGATGCACCACTTTCTATTGTTCTTGCTGGCCCTTCACCTTTCCAGTTTAGTGGCATATTGGTTGTCTTCCCAGGAAGGCTCATGGGAGTGAGAGCAGGTGTTGTGTGAGCTGTGGTGTATCCCAGTGGAAACTGGGCTGGTCTGTCCCTATTGGGAAGGCTTGAGGTGTTCTTGCCTTTTGCCCAGAATCTTTTTATGACTGATGAATTTACTAAAGTATCTTAATGCTACTTACTTAATGCATTCCAGATCAGCTCCATATTTTGTCTTGTTGAATATCTTGACCAATAGCAGATCTTTTTCAGGACTTTTTTTGTTTGTTTGTTTGTTTTTGTGTGTGGTTTGGGTTTTTTTGTGGTGGTTTTTTTTTTTTGTTTTTTTTTTTTTAATGTGATATGCTTTTGTTGGGCTCTTCTGTTGAGAGGCACCAAAGGTAACTGGTGCTTCCATGTGTTTACAGCTGGCATGGAAAGATCTGAGCCCTTTATGACTTCACAGAGCTGCATTTTTGTACAATATGTCCCTGGCATGGTCCTAAAATGTCCTCAAGAGTCCGATGAAAATTAGGCTTTCCTAATTACGATTAGATTAAACTTGAAGCTCTGACAATGCTGATTGACACAGTAAATAAAGAGTTTTGAATTACCGCAATAATGTCCTTTATAAATAACTTTTATTCTAGTTTGATTGTTTAAAAATTACGAATATCAGCAGTGAAAATTATAATTTCAGTTTTGTTTTGTTTTCAGTTTGTTAGTTTCTAACTTGCATCAGATAAAGAGCTAAAAAAAACAACTAAATATTTAACTGAATAAACTTTTCTAAATAGTACAGAATAAGAATTGTCAGTATATGATGCTGAATTCGGACAAATCACAGTGCTTTCTCATGTTATTCAAATGTAGATCAATGAAAGTGAGTTATTTAAATATTATTAAAATCAATGAACAATAAGTAGAAATGTTTTATTCATAGGACTAAAAATGAATTTCTCTGTTAACATAATAGAGCATTAACTTAAATGATACTGAGAGTGTCAGCACCTTTAACTGTTACTCTTGTCATGGGTTCCCATTACAGTGCAAAAAAAAAGGAAACAAAAAGGCTTAAAAGTGCCAGCAAAAGTACACTTTAACCAGTACAGGTAGTTTAAAAGTGTGTGCAAATTCCAAAGTATAGGAAGAAACCTTCTGTGGCATGTATTGTCTTGTATGTAAGACTAAGATCTAGGCATTCACGTCCAGTAATAATCTGTTAAGTGTGCTGATGGTATGACCAATATTGACATTTCAGTGATCTGACCCAGCCCTGGCTGGCTGCAATCCTTATGGAATGCCGAGTAAATCCATCTCCTTGTTTCCAGCACCCTCCTCCCATGTACATGCCTTGCATCTGGAAATGCCTTTAACCAATAGTCTCAAGTTACCCAAAGGGGATAGTAAAACAAAGAGGTCTTCCACATCAGTGAGCTCTGAAGGGACAGAGATACAGTGCTCTGTGCCCATACAGGAGAAATGTTTAGAGAGTCTGAAGGAGAAAATACTAAAGAACGTGATTGAGAAGGACAAGCATTCAGAAGCTGGTAAACTACAATAATTTTTCTTTCCAGAGCTTTTGACAATAAAAATAATTGTAACATGACATTAAAAATAATTGTATTGTTTGTATGTTTCTTATTGTAGTGTGCCATTAGGACTTTTTACAGTCTAATGGCTTTTACAAGAAATTAGGTCATCAGCGAGACATTGGCCTTATGTCATATATCCTTCAATTTGCAGGTGCAGCTAGAATGGAAAGAAAAGGCAAACTGGAAGAGAAAAGTTCTTCAACATATGGTATGAAGAGAGCAATATTTTTTTTAGGAAAAAAGGAAAAATTCTCTTAACGCTTCAAGTCTCTGAAGAGGAGATGAAAAACATAAAATATTTCCTGGGCCCAGCTGCACTTTTTGTTTGTTAAGATTTTTAAAAAGAGTTTTTATGTATATGACAGATTTGTAATAGAAGAATAATTCTTAAGATAAAATGGAAGTGCCCATAGCAAGGCTTTTGAAGGATCCTAAACTACCTATGAGAGGCCTGCTGCCTCTGGTTTTTCATTTGATGGGGTTTTTTGTGGTAGAATGAATAATACTGGCTATTTCATTGTACTGTCAGATTGGAGATGGAAAAGCAAACAAGGGTTACTAGCAAAACATTTGGCAATTAATGAAATAAAAATATAAATTAAGAGGATTCTGTTTTTATCCTGTGTTCAAAATAAAATAAATTATTAGAGACTGGCAAGAATTCAGAAGTGATTCAGCCTTGTTTTTCCAGGAGGAAAAAGTTTTGTCTCTGTGTTCCCTAAGAAGATAAGACTGCTCCAGTTTGTGTGCAGGAAACAATCCTGGCTTTGAGGCTTATTTTTTGTAGCAAGTAAATTTCTTTGTTATTTGTCTCACTGCTGATAACTTAAGAAATGGTTATGTCACGAAAATGTGGGATGTATTTTGTATATGGAGAATTAACAGGATAAATAGAATTTTTCAAAGTACTTGTCCTCATGTGTCTACCAACAGTGGTTAAAAGTGAAATGCAGCGTAAAAAATGTGTCAAATTCGAGTCAGAATCAGTTTTCTGTGAGGATGCCACTGTATAGTGCAGAGTGCTGACAGCAGCAGCAGATTTGTGATACTGTCATTTCCTTCAAATATATCTGTAGGCCTCATATGTAGTTTTAGGACAATGTAAGCTTTATAATTGGGAATGTTGCATTTGTGAAAGGTTTTTCTCTTGCCCAAATGTTTTTGTTATAAACTGTAAGTGAAATAGAAGTTATAAGCTTATTTGAATGATGTTACATATTTTGTGTATTTATCTGTATTTTTTCTGCCATGTTATCTTACTTGGAAGTACTTAAAATGATAAAATATTGTTTGTCAAATGAGATTTCTTTGAACCATTATACCAGCAATCAGTAAGAGATGTGCCCAAGATATCAAGTAAATTCACTGAATTGTTTTGATCTAACTAGACAACTAGAGCACTTGATTTTGAATGCCTTGTTTAGGTTAAGCTGCTTTAAATTGTTTAATTTTTATTTCAGGTAAAAAGAAAGAAAAAGAAAAGGAGAAAAAGGAGAAGAAGGAAAAAGATCATAAACCAAAACAAAAAAAGAAGAAGAAAAAAAAGAAGAAATCAAAGCAGCATGGTATGTTCAATTTAAATTTTTTTAAAGTAAGTAAAACCACCCAATGTATTTTTAGCATTAGATAGTAAAACCTGTTTGTAAACCATATGAGTGTAAAATTTCAGAAATGTCCAAGAGTAAGTTTTAGCCTTAAATATGAAAAGGACACTTGGGTCTGTGACTTCTCTTTTTCTTGTATTTATAGCCTCTCTCTATGTTATAGATACACATATTTCATAGATGTTCTTTCTTCCTCAAAAATATATGCTTGTTGTTTTCACTCCTTAAATTCTTCATTTGAAGCTCTGTATACATGTCCTACATATTTTGCTTGGACATTAAAATTATTCTAGTATCTAGTTTGTGGGTAAATTTCAGTGGTTTACTGTATGCAGTGCACCCCCTCTTCAACAGTTAATCCTTAACAGCTGAGGTTGGCGTCTCTCTTATAAAAGCCTTGTCTGTTGCCTTGACAAATGGGGATTATGTTTTGTGGATTATGTGTTTCTCTGTCCAACATTTGTACTATAAGATGAAAATGCTTCCAGATCATGCACTGCTTTAGTGTGAATTGCAATATTGTAGATTTCATGTACTTCATCTTTATACTGGAGTAATATAAACTTTAATTGCTTATTTTGCTTAAAAATCATTGGGAGCTTCTTGCTTGCACTAAGAAGGCATCTAAGTATTGCAAGAAAATACTGATAAATGCTAGATGTGTGCCCAGTATTGTTCTTTGGTTTTATCTTCTTGTGGTAATAAGGTGGTTTGTTGTGGGCTGGGGTTTTCTTTTTTTTTATATTTTTTTTCATCTTTTTATTCCTTTGGTCTTTTTGCCAGCTTGTTTTGAAACTTAGATGCTTGGTAGAGGTACCATAATTAAGTTTCAGTTTCTAGTAACCTTATCCAGTGTTTGTAAATATGAGAAGAAAATATGCCCAATGCCTCAACAAGTAGAAATCTTAAACCCAGATGCAAAAAGCAGTGAGAGTAAAACTTCAGTGTATTATTCTTTGCAAATTCATCTTGTGAAAATTGGGGTTTAACAATCTGGAGGTGTTCAATCTGGAGGGGTTTTTTAACTGGAGAAAAAATTAAAATACTCTGGTGGGTTCTGACTTCAGTGTCTGACCCTGAAGGAGCCCATCTGTCAAAAGAAAGAGGACTCACTCTCCAGGGCTAGGTTACTCCACTCCTGGTGTGGATAGATGTGCAGGGGTGTGAGGCATGCTCCTTTTGTTTGAAACAGAGGCATCTTGGGGAAGAAGAGAGAGCAGGTATATTTTGTGCTCCAGAGAAGTTTTGGACAAGGCTTTTAGACAAAACAAAAAACCCCAACAAAGACTGGTTTTATACTCCAAGTGTGTGTGTAAAGATTTACTGATTGTATAAAACCCAGGTGTAGCAGAAGGTAGGGAGTTTTATCTATGTTATTTATGCTGCTCTGTTGCAGTGAGGTTGAAAGCCATGCAGCATGAGGTAGTCAACTCAGCTACTCCTTGAGCTGACTACAGCAAATACATTTGTGAAATGCTGGAAATAGTGTGCTTTGGACAGAGACAGGAAAGAGCAAAGTGACTTCTTGGAAAGTTATGTAGGAGAGAAGGATATTAGGGAACACATAGCACAAAAACTGTAGTTACAGGTGGGAGCAGGAATGCCTCCTATGGAAGGATGAAAGTGCAGTAATCTGGTTACTTGCTTATATTCAAAGTACTAATTTTTAGGAGCAGTAAATAGGTAGCTACTCGTAGTTACTGATCGAAGTCATGAACGTGCTCAGGTGAGTCCCCAGGAAGGCCACAATGAAGTTCAGAGGGCTGGAGCAGCTCCCCTATGAGAAGAGGCTGAGCCTGTTTAGGCTCTCTTATACAAAAGAGAACGCTGGGGAAAGACCTTATAGCAGGATTCTAGTACTTATAGGAGACCTACAGGAAGGGATTGGGAGGGTCTCCTTAATAGGGATTGTAGTTATAGGGCAGGGGGTAACAGTTTTAAACTGAAAGAGGGTAGATCTAGATTAGATTCAATATTCAGAAGAAATTCTTTTCTGTGGGGGTGGTGAGGCACCAGAATGGGTTGCCCAGAGAAGTTGTGGCTGTCCCATCCTCGGAAATGTTGAAGGTCAGGTTGGATGGGCCCCTGAAAAACCTGGTCTACTGGAAGGTATGGGGGGAACAGGATGTTCTTTAAGGTCCCTTCCTACCCTAACTGTTCAATGATTTGCAATTACCTGACTTTCCTAGGACAGTCTCTCCAGTCATTATGGTTAGGGACAGACTTGCAAATGTGTTTCTTGAGACTGTTGCAAATAGCTTGTTAGAGGAAAAGATAGGATGCTGATATCAAGATAAATGTCAGTACCACTGTATGACCACCAGGCAGAAGCATGTGATGTTTGTGCTTGTGTGTGTGCTATAACAGCATCATCCTGCTCCTCTCTCTGGCTGAGCAGGAAGATAATAGAGAGATGTATAAATACAGTGGGGATTTCTGCAACAGGTGGGCTCAGACGCTATATGCCCAATAGCTCCTCTGGATCCCAGCCTTTCAATTTCTATGCCTGCAGATATGAGCTCATGGGGCAGTACCCCCCCTGCAGTACAGTCTCACTTCCACATGTATTCTTACACACTCCCAGCATTGGCCAAGACTCCCCGGGTCCCCAGAGCCCCCCCACCCCACCCCACCCATCTCTCCTGCTTAGAGAGGCACTTTCAGCTGGAGCTGGCCCTTGCAGACCTGCTGACCCCTTGCTCCCAGGCTGTTTCACCTGCTCATCAGCTGGTCCAGCTTGATCCATGCAAGCAGTCAGACACTTGGACTGGCTGCAGGTGCTGTAGCATGAGCTCTGTGACCAGAGATCCCTGGCATGGGGCTGGCACTATTGTCACTGCAGTCTCTCTGAGTGCTGGCACCACAGACACATGGACCCTTCGACCTGCAGTGCTATTCCATTTGCTGGCACACAGACCATATAGCTGAATCCTGAATGGAGAGCCCCTTCCCAGGTGAGAGATAGAAATGAGGTTTAATAAGAATTACTGAATAGTTGAAGTTGGAAGTGATGTCTGGATGTGCAGTGTTCCAGCCCCCTTGTCCTGGTTGCCCAGGATTATATCCAGACAACTTTCCAATGGCTCCGAGGAGGGAGACTTGCAATCTGCCAGCACAGACTCGATGCAGGGCATGACCAGATAAGTATATTGACTACAAAACTTGGGGCATATGTAGCTTTTTTAATCCTGTTATTCCTGTTCTCCCCATAATTATCCTTCCCCAAATCACTTCAGACCATCTATTTTTCCCACCTTTATTTTCTTCCCTAAACATTTCATACTAAGTCATTTGCAAGCCCCAAATTATTTTCCCCCACATCCTGTAGTGTCCTCTACTGGCAGCCCACTGGGCTGCAACTGCCCTTAGTCCAGAAAATGATCCAGAGAGCTGCTGTGGGTAACACATTGTGACGTATTTCATGGTAGTGATGAGTTTCATGCATGGATGATGGAGGTGATGGCACTGCTGGGAAAGTCCAAGAGGGCCCTGGCCAGGAGGTGTTTGTTGTTTGCCTGCTCATCCTCCTCCCTTGGGCCTGTGTACATATGCTCTCCTAAGGATGCTCCCTAGCCCATCCCAGAACCTGTTTGGCCCATTGATATCTCATGGGATAGGCCTGGCAACATCCAAAGACAATTTCCTGTGGGCTCCCTGTGCTCCTCCTGGAGGGTGCAGACAACCTTTTTATCACTTAAACTGGCAGTGTCGTCTGTGGTTGCTGCTTGTTAGCAATGCTGGTAGTGCTGCAAGCAGACTTGAGGCAAGAGAGAGAGTCACCAGCAGCGTCTCTAAGGATAGCAGATGGTGCAGGATGAATTGTGGAAAAAAGAAGACTGCATAATATTCTAGGAAAAATTAGCCCTCTGTACATTCAGAGGTGGAGTTACAATTGCTGATGCTTCTTTTCTCTATAAAACTTGATTATGTTTCTTACTGGAAATTTTTTAATAAAATGTTACTAAGAGCTTTTGCCATTTCCTATTTACAGTTTCATCATCTTGATACCTCAGTGTTAATATTCTTTACTTGTCAACATAATGCTGCAGTATAATCTATACACTTTTTTTTTTTTGCATTTGTTATAAATTTTACTTTTGTATGAGCAACTTCTTTTTGTTTAACTTTGCAGATTATTCAGATTATGAAGACAGTTCTGTTGAATTCCTGGACAGGTGCTCCTCTCCCTTAACACGGTCCTCAGGCAGCTCTCTGACATTGCGCAGCATGTTCTCGGAGAAGAACACTTCATACCAGTATCCAAGAGCTATCCTGTCCGTTGACCTTAGTGGAGAAAGTAGGTTGAATGAACAGCAAATTTCAGTTGATAGGTTTAGTTTGTTAAGAAAGAGAATTTTAAAGGAAATAATTCAGTTTATGTTTGGGGTTGTAGCTATAAATAATGTGACTGATTTATCCTTCATCTATTTAAATCAAAATGCTTACAGTTCTCAAGCTGTTCTGCACTGTACTTGCTTTGGTTAAGTGTTGCTATTCTGCATCTGAGGAGAGCAGGTTAAAGGCACTTCACAGAATTCATCTTGAAATCTCATATACCAGCAGTGTGTTGGAGAGTGGTTTTTTTGCTAATGCAGATAAAGATTTTTAACTGTCAAAATTTCCTATATTTCTGTGAATTATTGTGTCTCTTCACGTGCAGTTTCACATGTATTTATTTCTGTTAGACCTTTCAGATATGGAGTTCTTGGATGATTCTTCCACCGAGAGTTTGTTACTTAGTGGTGACGAATACAATCAGGATTTTGATTCAACTAACTTTGAAGAGTCTCAGGATGAAGATGATGCTCTCAATGAAATTGTTAGATGCATTTGTGAACTTGATGAAGAAAATGGCTTTATGATTCAGGTAAAGAAGTTTGGTGTGTGGAGTTATATTTTTCATGTGAATGTTTTGCTTGTGAAGGTGCCCTTTTGATGTGTCACAGACTGGAATTATGTAGAGATCTGTACATAAATGTACAAGAACAAAATTATTTCTTTGTTCTGCACTTGGTTTGGCTCTGTTCAGTGGATGCAGAGCTGTTGCTCTAGGACAGGGTTTCTCTGTCAATATGATAGGTAGGACAAATTTGTAAGGAAAGGTAAGCTTTTTCTTTATAGGCAGCTGATAAATTTGAAATAAAGTATCCTTTGCCACACACAAACAGTTACTTCTGTTCCCCAAACCATCCCCATTATATGAGCTCTCCTGGTTTGGCCCTAGTGCTTTGCAGTACCATATGTAGCTACCTCTCTGCTCACTGTAAATATCCCTCATCTGTGTGCAACGTGTCTCCTGTGCAGACACTAAATACTGTCAGTACTGTGATGTGTGTTTCATCTTTAGAATAGTGCTTCTCACACGGGATATCATTACCAGATTTTAGAAACTGCTGAGAATTTACATCTTAACTTGGTATAGATAGAAGAAAAGTATGCCATGTCTGCACAGTGTTCAGGTGTTAATGGATTGCAACTCCTGCTGCTTATTTCTTTGTACTCCAGTAAGGAAAGCAATTCCCATCCATGAGTAATTTCAAGTCAATTTTTTCTCAAGGAATATATGATGCAGTGCTTAAATCAGATGCAAAAAACAGTAAGGAAGAACTCAGTTGTCAATAACTTTAAAAAGGTTGTGAACTTCCTGTGTTTTTCACCCCATTCAAAAAAGAGGTTTGTATTCAACTGTTACTGTGGTACAGTTCCTGTTGACAGTATGGAGCCTTAGTCAAGATTTAAAGGAAACAAGTAGGGTTGTCATGTGTTAGTGGACTTACTCTTGTGGAACTAACAGAGCCCTGGCAATGAAGGGCACACAGGCTGTCTCGGGGAGCAGACTGACTCACAGTGCTGTGTGTGTGAACCCAGCGGGAGTTGGCTGCGGTAACAACGTGGAAAAATGGACTGGTGTAACAATCTTTGGAGACAGGAGAGGACACTGTAGCTGCAGTGACAGGAGGAAAGGTGACTTCCCTGTTTTGAACAGGTTGATGCTCAAAGGCATGTCAAAGCAAAGAGGAGAGGAGAGAGTGAGCCAGCAGATATTTAAAACACTGGCAAGGACAGAATAGAGAAAGGGACATATCTTTATAAGAGGTAGTTTCCTGCCTGTTTTTGAAGTCCAATGGCAGCCTGATTTTTCCTCTTCATGCTTGTCTCACTGAGAGCAACCAGGTTGCTGTTTCTAGACTCTCATGTCTTACCACTTCTATTTTGCTCTCCTAGTCTCTTGTTTCTCCTCTTTCATTTTCTCTTCATTTTCTTTTTCTTTTAGATTTTCCATTGGTGCGATATTAAAAACACATCTTTCTAGCGCACTGGAGAGATGCTTTGTAAATATAAATAATTAAACTGAAGAGTTTTCTACTTTTCACTGTTATGCTGTAATGTATTACATTATCTTTCTACTTTACTATAATATTATACTCCTGTCTTATGTTTCACTACTAAATATGTAGGTGCTAAAATACCAAATGTTGTAATAAAATATTATTTAGTATTACATCTTCAGTTTCTTTTTTTTTTTTTTTTCCAGTCTGGAGTTTGTGGTTGAGGTAACTTTCAGATCTAGAGCTCTTTTTTTAGCTTGATGTCTTTGTCTACCCAAACACAAATTGCCCAACTAAATAATCTTGCTCAAACCAGCTATTTAAATTAAACTGCTGTTCTCTGCATTTTGATGATACAAGAAGTAGCTTCTGAGTTTTTGCATCTACTTGTCTTAGTTTTAGTTTTTGCTTTTGTTGTTTTTTTCTGATGTCAGTGTGAAGAATGCTTGTGTTGGCAGCACAGTGTATGCATGGGACTGTTGGAGGACAGTATTCCGGAGCAGTACATCTGTTACATCTGCAGAGATCCACCAGGTATGGATAAACCACCTTTATCTGCAGCCCTGCTTGGGATTTTTGAGCAGAGATGTTATGAATTTGCTTAAATTGTTCAAGCTTTGTCTGTTTTGTGTTATGTGTAGTGCTTCTTTGGGACAAGTGATTCTAAGTTTGGCTCTGAGTAAAAACTTGCTTTTGTGTTCCTAACATCATGGTCAGCTGTGCTAAATCTTAACTATGAACTCAGCTACCACTGTTTTACTTGTTGAAACTTAATTCCCCCCAACCCTAGAACTTTTTTATGTCAGTGTGTTCTGGAAACCCTTTCTAAAGAAATTATTTTTGTTCAGGGATCTGTTTTGCCAATACTTGGAATCATATTTGTTCATTTAAATATTTTCTTAGAGGAAAAGGACTCAGTATCACAGTACACTAAAATATGCTGTGGATGTCATTTCATAGTAATTGCAGTTTTATAATGTTTACATTTGCACAGAACTGTGTAAAAGTGTGGAACTGAATATTTAAAATCTGGAAAAATCTAGCACATCTTGTAGCAAACAATAGTGCACAAACAGCATATGTTGAACTTCAGATAGGTCAAATTTGTATGAACTAGGAAAACTCTATTTACTTTAAAACTGAATATGTTTGATTAGGAAGTTGTTGTTTTAAACATTGTTCTCTGATAAACTCAATTTTCTTAACAGTTATTTGGAGAAACACTAAAGAATTTGGAAGAAAGTTTTTGCATTTTCTTCTGACAATTGGTACAAATGCACATACCTATCTTCTGGTGAAATATCCAGCACTCTAGCTGTTTCAAAAGGGCAGGGGGATTACAACCTCAAATTTACTTTCATTCTAAATTTACAAAGTGAAATGCAAAAATTATTTGCAGAGTTTTTATTAGCTATTTTTGGAAAATAGAGCTGGTTCCCTATGCCCCAGTGTGAATCAAAACTGGTGGTAGAGAGTCTTGTCTGATAGTTCTGTGTGGTGTCTCTTTGAGCAGCCCAGCTTTTTCTTACTAAACCCAGCTAATTTGTCTTGTGCTCTTTCCCTGCACTGTATTAGGTACTTCGTTTTCCCTGCTATGCAGAGTCTGTGTCCCTAATTTTTATCTCCTCTCCCTTCCTAACCATTACTTCTTTTCTTTCTATGTCAGGAGAAAAAAGTCATTCTCAATGTCAGTATTTTAAAGTGTATTGTGATAATGGGCAAAAAGGAGATAGACAGGGTATTCTCCTGAAAGGTATGAAGGGCTTCTGTCAACCCATTCTTTGTTCTGTATATGATGATTGTATGGTTTGAAATCAAATGTAAGATACTGCCATCAGTCCGTCTGGGGTCCTTGTTGTAAACAAAACATTGCAATTATTAGCATTATGCATTTCTAGTTTTGGGTGGGCGTTTTGTTTCTGTTTTGTTTTGTTATGGGTTTTTTTGGATGTGTTTGGGTTTTTTAGTAGTTACTTAGCTACTGTAGAAGCATTAGCTGAATACTCATTCCTGCTGGTTGGGTTAAGACAGCAGGGAAGACCTGAGGCTCGCACACATCAGTACCCTCTCTGTAGTCCGGTGAAAGGCACCTCAAGGAGAGTGCAAGAGCTCTGCTGTCAGATAGCTTCAAAATATCTGCTTTTCTGAAGCCTTTTCCTGTCTTCTCATAAAGAGATATTGACTTTAGCATTGAAGCAAAACATTTGTCTTTTAGAAACAAACTGGGTATTTTGGATATGTCCATATAAAATCCACTTTCTAACATTTCTCTTGATAACTTAGGCTTTCTTTTTTTTTAAAAAAAGTAAATTGCAGTACTTAGATAAATAAAATGCCAATGTAAACTTTTTTTGGTGGTTATTTTTTATTTTGATAACAGCATAGATCTTAATATCATATCGTTTGATTGCCAAGGTGATTAGATGCTAATTTCAAATGCCGTTTATAGGGGTCTTGATGTTTCAGGCTTGTTTTTTTTCTCGTAAGTTTTAGGACTTTCTTTTTAAACCACAAAAACTAAATTTTTATATATTAATAGCAAGATTTTGAGTCATCCTTTCATGGATGTTAGGAAATGGGCAGCAGCACAAAATTATAGGACTCTAGTTGTAAATATAATTCTGCTGTGGCTTTAGATGGCCCTTAATTTGTTTATTGCTTACCCCAGGACAGAGGTGGAGTGCCAAATATCTCTATGACAAAGACTGGCTAAACAATGGACACATGTGTGGATTATCGTTTTTGAAAGAGAACTACTCTCATCTTAATGCCAAAAAGATCGTGTCAACACATCACCTACTGGCAGATGTATATGGGGTCACTGAAATACTGCATGGATTGCAGCTGAAGATTGGGATACTGAAGTAAGTATCACTCCAGGGTTTATTTTCCAGCTCTATATATTCAGGTAGCAAAGACTACCATTTTTCCATATGCATTTTTCTCTCACAGTGAAGTTCTTTCTTGTATGATATTTAAAATAATTCACGTGCAAGATGTTCAGCACCCTCAGCTTTAGTGGGAGCTAGATGTTCAGCACCCAAGCAATTCTGGTCTATTGGGATTATTGGTATTAAATTATTTTGTATTAAAGGGACATTCTAGATTTACCTTAAATTGATGAATGACCTAGGAATACTTGATGTTTGATAATGGTGCTTATCAGTAGCTAAGATCTAGGAGAGTTGGATGCTTAATAGTTCAGTGCTCTAAGTGGTATTCTCTATAACTTGCTTTTTTTCCTCCCCTTCATTGCAGAAATAAGCATCACCCAGACCTTCATCTCTGGGCTTATTCAGGGATGAGAAAAGAACAAGAACAGAGAACTGTTGGGGTAGAGAAAAAGTTAGTGACTTTGCAGGATGCTGTTAATCCAGCTGAAAGGACGTGTCACAGTCAAAACCATAAAGAGCCACCCAGTATACCCCAGAAGATGGAAGAAACATATATTACAAGTGAGCACAGCTACCAAAAGCCACAGAGTTTTAGTCAAGACTACAAAGCAGTCACTGACCCTATGAGCTCAGATGATGAAGACACAAGTAGTTTTGAGGAAGATCAGGAATATCACACAGAGAATAAAAACTGTTTACAATATTCTTTTAAAGATGGTGGCATGAATGAGCAGGTAAGTATCGTTCTTCATCTGGGAAATTTTATTTGGAAAAGTGTGTTCAATCTGATAAAACTGAAGTACATACAGATATTTAAAATGTTTATTGCTGTAAGTTGACATACTTATCAAAGAAGTCAGCAGAAATCACTAGAAGCAAAGTTGGATCACTGAAATAGTTCCAGGTGAAGTGTGTTCATTTCACCTGGTGTATGAAATACAAGATACGGTTTAAGTATTGCCTATGCTAAAAATTTATTCTCAGTCTAATGTTTTGAGAGAAAGGAAGCCCTATTCTTAAAATGCAGGGTCTTGAAACAGAACTTGCATGGTTTTTACGACGTGAGGAAAATGGGACAGGTTTCCCCTTTTCTCTCAGTTGGTTATGGGGTTTTTTTTTTTGTTGTTTGTTAAACCAAGGTTTTTTTAATAGTGTTTATTACTGTACTGTATTCTTTTAATAGCAGCACTACCTAGAATGCCATCCACAAGTAATGAGTTACTGACCAACTAATTTCACCTCATGTGCAACTGCTTTTCAGTCTTCTATATTGCATATTTCTGCTAATGAAACATTTCTAGTCAGGATTGTGTTTTGCTGTTTAAACATATCTCTCTCATTTTTACATTAATGGTTTGAATCCATTATTTGGTGGAAAAGGTCTTGAAACTTGTTAATCTGGTTTTAGTGAAGGGTTCTCTGAGCAAAAACCAAAGAGTACCAAACCTTTCTGTTTTCTGCAATATCAGCTGTGTGAGGATAAATCGTCCAACTCATCCTCCTTTTGAAGTACACTTTCTGGTGTGGAAGAAATGAGTATGATACGTCTTTTTTATTTTTAATTTTAGTTCTAAATGTGACATGTAAGCTGTATAGTCTGAATGGGGAATTTTTGGCTCATTCTAGTTAAAAATACCTATTTGTATGCTAAATTGCACAACTATATTCAGGTTTATGGTAAGGAGACATGCTTTGATATAAATGTCAAATACACTTGCCCTCCAACAGTAGTTTAAATTGTCATTGTAAGCAGTATAAATAGTATAAAGACATTTAGAATTAAAGGAAAATATGCATGAGCAGTGAAACAAAACTAATATATTTCCTTCAGAGATTCAGGCATAGTCAGCCTTGATACTAAAAATAAGGCCTTCTGCCTAAACATGATAGGCATGACAGGCATGGGAAAGCTCTCCTTGGTTTCTCCATGAACCTGTTTGCACTTACCTTAAAACTGACATTGAAGAACAATTTTTAAATGATCTGACTTATGTATAAGGTGCCTTTTCTCCTCTCCTTGTCCAAGTTTGGCTGGAGCTTTGAATTTTCCTTTCTAGCATTCATCGGAGCCTTTAATACTCTGGTTTTCCATAACACTTTGTCTTATCCTGATCTGCAGTTCTGTTACATACTTCCTTTTCTCTTAGAAACAGTATTTGGATTGACTGTTTGCAAGTCCCTTTTTGGGCTAAGCATTATCTTTTAAGTTGTATTTAGTTTCCTTGGTTTTGCTTCTGAATGCACAAGCCTTCCCCACCTGAACCTCCTGTTATTTCCTGTCCACAAAATGTATCCTGCACTCTTCTCCTGCTATCACTCCTTGATTACCTACATTGATCCTATAGCTTAGAGGAGAGCCTATTGGATTCAAGGAGAATTTACTAGACATTTGAATAAATATAGAGGTCATTAGAATTTAAAAGAGAAACAAACAAACAAAAAAAATCCCCAACCATTTATGATGTTATTTAGATATTCAGTTACTTAGCTTTGAAATTTTCTCTAACTTACTGAAGCAGGCTGAAAGATGATTTTGGGTTTAGAATTATGGATTTGGATCCTTATACAGCAAGGGAAAAACAGCATTCCTGTGGTTTTAGAGAGGGTCTGAAAATTGTAAGGAAGTATTTTTCGTAAGATTACAAACAGTTTGAATACTGAAAACACTGTGGGAACAAGCCTGATGTCTTCAGAGAAGACAGTTTAAATAATATAAAATCATCAAAAGTCTCATACCTTTCAAATAAAATCTATCTCTGATACGTAATTTTAACTCCTTTAATGAACATTGTGAATATTAACACCACTTGTCCCATCTGACTTGCCAATAAAGCTGCCTGCAAGTCAGATGGAGTTTTATTTATTTGGTTGGGTTTTTTTAATTGATTTTAAGTCTTAAAATGAAAGTTGGATTTTTTTTGCTTAAGTAGTAAATTAAAATCTATCAGTTCCCATTTTCTTTACCTCTCTTCACACTCTTCCCACTTGACTGGAGAAAGAAATATTTTAATAGCAGACCTAACACTATTTTTTTCTTATGTCGTGTGGAAAACTAGCTGAGCTTCTCATAGAAGTGTATTAATACAATTAAAGTCCTTCTTTGCTCTGTCATTTGATATGAACTGATGCTGTGTAAGCACATGTATCTGGCATTCTAGTCCTTAAAATAAAATCTTCAATAATAAAAGAATTTCACTGGCTGTGAAGTCATAGAGGATATAAAATGGAAGCTGTTAATCCTGCTAATTACTGGAGATGCTGAGCATTTTTAACTCGTTAAATCTGATCTGCTTCCATAGATCCATCCTTCTTCTATATTTGATGTTTCAGTAGCTGAAACATCAAATATAGAAAGATTAGGAGCTCATGCATTATCTCTGGCATGCTGTGAAGGTACTAAGTATTTCAAAGAAGTCAGTCTTCCTCAGATACTACGTTTGCATAACTCCACATGGTACCATAACTGTCCCCAAAGATGTTCAGTTCTGCCCCAGACTTGTGCTTGGAGGGTAGGTGGGGTCATAGCAGGCAGGAAGAGAAGTTTTTTATCTTAATCAGGAAACAGAGTGGGTGTGGAGTCTCTCCCTCACTGGAGATACTCCAGCACCATCTGGACACAGTCCTGTTCCATGGGCTCTGGGATGACCCTGCTTGAGCAGGAAGGTTGGACCAGTTGACCCCACTGTGGTCCCTTCCTACCTGATCCATTCTGGGATTCTGTGAAGTTGGATGTTCAGCTTATTTGTGAAAAATAGTGACTGTTGACATCTTAGATACTTCTGCATTGTAGGAAGTTTTCCATGGAAACAAACCTTAGGATTTTGCACATTTTTGGTGACAGTAGACCCATGCAGTTCAGCACTTTGATTTAAGTTGCTATTTATATGAAAGGGGCACAGGAGTGCAATCTGTCTTACTGCACCAACAAAGTATTTGAGATTATAAACTTCAGTATTAGGGAAATGAAGCAAAAGGTGTAGATGCTTATTTACATGGAATTTTGATTTTGTTTGGTTTAGTCTATTGATGTGTCATGGTATGTGACTTTCTGAGTAAGCTTTTTGTCATGTATACAGAAGAACAGTTCTAAGCCAGCAGAGTTTATCATGTGACTCAAATGTTGAAATCAACACCGGAAATTAAAACAAAGCAAAAATCAATCTTAAATGGCAATTTTTTTCTTTCTGTTGCCCCTATGAAGAATTCTGCTGAAGGAAATACTGTGTTTGTTTGTAATGAAAGAAAAGGCTCAGAAGAACAAGTGGACACACATCTTCAATGGCAGCTAAATCTCCTCACCCATATAGAGAATGTACAGAATGAAGTCACCAGCAGAATGGACCTGATTGAAAAAGAAGTTGATGGTAACTGCATTGCCAGATTACTTGCTAATGTACCTGTAGCAGCATCTCTCATAACTAATGTGTTCAAAGTAATCTAAGGCACTGAGGATGGATTTTTAAGTATTCTGTTCAAATTTGGGTTCCAGAATTATAAGCAGAGCTTGTACCCTTGATCTCCTCACCCCTTTCCACAAGTTTTCCATGCCCAATAAAGTAGCTTAAGCATTTAGAACCCCTGAGCTCAGGCTCAGTCTTCAGAAAGTTTAGATAACTTGTTGGATCTTTGTCCAGATATGGATCATAAGGTTGATGGCTTTTTCTATGCCTGGAGCAATTTTTGCCTGATTTTTCTAGTAATTGACAGTATTTAGGGAAAAAAAGGTGTTTATTGTGCCTTGAATTTTGGTTTTTTATTATTAGTAAGCAAGTGGTTTCATGAAGACAATTCAGTTTTCATGAGAAAACTTGAATGAAATTACAGTGTACAAGAATATTGACACAGAAGTGTCAATAGACACTTGTGTCTATGCTTGCCAGTCATAGAAACTAGTAATTAAGGGAGCTTGTAGTCTGATCCTAGGAGTCCTTAATTCATCTTTTAACAAATAAAGTTGTCTTATTTCTATTTGCAGTTTTACTTCCAATATCCCTGCTTTTCTTTGGCAGTGTTTCTAAACTAACAGGGTTGAATTTTTCCCTTCTCTGTTTCTACAAGCAGAAAAATTCCTTAAAAATATTTGTTGCAGATTGGAAAACCATTCTGTAATCTGGACCTTGTCCACAGGAGCCTGTTAAAATGGCAGAAGCAAGCCTTGTGTTTAAGGGTTGCCTTTTCTGTTCCAGAACTGTCAGAGTAGACCATGAACTGAAGTTGCTTTTATGTGTGTAGAGGGTAAATTGTGAGCCAAGGGTATAATTTACTCACAGGTACCTTTTTACAGCAACAATCAAATCAGAAGATTGAATTGTTAAGAGAAATATGGAATTAGTTGGTGTTTCCCTGAAAAAATTTCTTCTGTGGAATAAAAATCACAGCCTCAGTGTATTTTCCTTTTTTATGAAAAACAAAGTAAGAAAGAAAAGTTTAATTTTTATGGAAACTGTTTCTCAAATACTTATTCTAATCAACTTCTTCCTTTTCCTTCTGTAGTTTTAGAAAGCTGGCTTGATTTCACTGGAGAACTGGAACCACCAGATCCTCTGGCAAGATTGCCTCAGCTCAAGCGACGTATCAAACAGCTCTTAATCGACATGGGAAAAGTACAGCAAATAGCAACACTTTGTTCTGTATGACAAAAGGAAGAATAAAGAAGTAAAAATAGGTTCTTATTAGCTGCAAGACTGACAGGAAGACAGCAAAAAGCTGAACATTTATCTGGTTCTTTGCTGATTACATTAATAGCCTGAAGCTTTAGAAAGAAGAGAGGAAGTTTAGAGTCATGAATCTGTTTTATTGAAAATATGAATATTCAATGTCCAGGCCTCAAAATTATATATAATATACTGAGAAATGTCAATTTCTCAGTATTTTAACATGTTAAACAAGTAAATCCCCGGATACAAGAAAATTCAACAAACAGAAGCTCTGCAAAGAGTGATGCTACTATATTGAAACCCTTGGCAAACATTTCTAAATTAGCATAATTCAACTGACTGAAAATGCAATCCTCTTATCTTGCTAGTGAAAGCTAGATACAGAGAGAGCTGTATCTTCTCTACAAGGAAGGTTTTTAGATAATTTCTTGCTCTTACGAATGTTCAGGAAAATGAACATACTAGCATTGATTTTTGAAAAAAGTTATTTGTCATGGTCTCCCTTTTAAAATATTTTTTTAAATAGAAATCCCTAGAACAGCACCCCTAGGCTCCTTTAAAACAGAAGTGGAAAATAGTGGTCAGATGTGCCAAATAATATTGAAATCACTGGGATGAGAGTTTAATTATGACTTAGGCGAAGGTTTTTTCCAAAGTCCTACTTGGTGCCAGCAGTCCATCCAAAATTGTATCTAGTTTATATTTTTTTATGTTCTGTAGCAGTGTTCAGAAATCAAGGTACAATTTTTGTCCTGGATAGTTCTATTCTAGTGTTGGCCCTCTGAAAACTTCACCATCCTCAGTGGGGATGAGGAATGACAAGAGCAGCAAAACTGTGTTTGACTATGGAAATTCTAAACCACTAGAGGAAAAAATCACAAGATACCTTATCCAAGTTGTTTTTATAAATTTTTTCAGCTTCAGTGAGTGAAATGTCATGAAACCAAAGGCAACCTACTTGCTCTGTTAGTCTTGCTGGATTTTGAGCCCAGCACTCTTCCTGTGCTGATAAGTTGCCGCTGTACGCAGTGCTACATCTGTGTCTGTGTGTGTATATGTGTATAGCTACATGTACATATATACATACCATGCACATTTCTATCTACATATGTCTAGTTTTATTACAAAAGACTACAAGAACTGGTGGTTCATATTACCTTTTAACAAGCAGTTTCTAAAATTGAAAATAATGTATGTACAGGTTTTGAAATTTGTAAAATATGACTGTTAAAAGGAGGCTATTTAACTGAGGACAGTAAGATACTTGAACATTTTATGCCTCATGTCTGTTTATCAGTTCTAGTTATCTGTATAAATGCATTTTAGAACCGATAGACAGTAAACTTGAATTTACCTTTTGATAAAAGTACAAGCCACTGTACATTCAAAAATTATTTAAATTTGCAAACACACTGTTCTATATGTAAGGTACTGTATGTAAAACTGTTTATTAAAACTATTCTGCATACTCTACATTTTCCACTTTCCTTCCTGATCTACATACAAATGTAAAAAAGAAGTGATTGTTATTATGTACAGACCATCAAAAAATCTTGGAATGCCTTTTAAGGATGCATACAACTGAAAAACGTGCCAAAGATGGATTATCTGGGAAAGACTTCGCAACCAGTGCATTGAACTTTCATGATAAAACCATTATTGAGAAAGAAAGCAGCGTGGCTGGTTCATTGCTAAAGTAAACCTATCCTGACCTTTCCTCTCTGTCTGTCATACATGAAGTGAGTTATCACTCCTGATGGCCAAAGCAAAATATAAACCCCTGTTAAAGAGTGGTTGCTATTTAAAAAGTCTTCCCACATCAAGCTTGTAGGAGACATCACAGAGCTGCGTGATAACATGGAATTATGGAATGGTTGGCAACTCCATAATGCAGAAAGGACATTAGAGCTGTGGAGTTGCTGAGATTTTATAGCAACTCTTAATAAATAACTCTGTGTTATATTGTTGATGCTTAAATAACTGCTTCAAACTTGAATAGTTGAGTGACCTACTTGCTTTTGGATATGTGAGACTTTTTTATAGACTATTCACTTGCTGCATATCCTTGAATGTGGTACTGTGTGTACTGTATAAGAGAAGTGTAAATCCAGATAAATTACTTTGAAACAAAGTGGAGTGTATTTACAGAATTTATGCAGCATACACTGTAGCAATATTATGCAATGTGTGTGCATGTGCGTGATGTAATATAATTGTAAATGTTATTGAAGGTCAAGGTGGATTTGGAGAGTTCAGGGGGGAGGACAGAGGTTTTATTCTTACTACAGAGATGGAGGAATGGTATCCTGAAGAGGAAATCCTAAGGTCAAGTTGAAGTTGCCCTTGCAGCTTTAATGTGTCTTCTGTTTTTATGTGTAATGGCCTCTTAATTTACACAAATGTGTAATTTTACCCCTGAAGATCCTGCCTTGTTCAGGATGGACTTTGCTTACAAAAACAATCTGTTCAGTATTTTTTTTATGTTCATTGTGTAGTCTTGTATTATAAAAATTCCTGCAACCATTCATATCTTCTAAGAAATACAATCTCAGTGTCTGTGCGGACCATGCTGTGTATGATACATCATGTACTGCTCGAATGTTTCACAAACTTGTCTGAGTTTGCTTTCTCAAGTTGTGGTGCTGGTCTGTAACATGTGGACATTAGTTTCTGACCCCAGTTTCTCAAGTATTCAAAGGTTTGGGATGCTTTTGAGGTTTTTCTTTTAAACACAAGTCAAGTGCCATAAAAATGCTAAGTGTTTTGCACAGAATGTAACCTGCAGTTGATTGCTTTGCTCGTGTGCCAGTCAACCCCAGTGTGATCTGGCTCTTACCAGTATTTCTTCCTAGTTGGCCTTACTGAGAGAATCTTACTCCTGTAGGCATTATTTTCCATCTGTCTCCCTGCTTCCTCTCTAAATAAGCCAGGGATGTACATTCAGCCTATTTGCAACATCATTTATTAGGGTGTGAATTGTGATTGCATTGTTTGATGGAGGGGACAGACCCTCTCTGAGGAAAAAATAGTGTATGACAGTGTGAGGACTGTTTGATATATGTGCACAGAAAGGCAAAATTTTTAAATTTGTAGCCTTCTTTCACTGAATAGGAGTTCTAAATAGTAACAGACAAAAAGGAAATGCCATTGTACGGAAGCCTCTTATGATTTCACAGAGGTAAATGGCAAACTTTTGGAGCCTTTGAATGCCCAGCTTTTTGTCTGAGGGTTAGTTAGGGGTTTGTTTGTTTGTTTTTTTAATGGAGGTACCAGGGTAATTTCATTTCAAAGCCTGCTCCTAGTTGTGACCATAGAAGGCATCTGCGTCAGGAATTCTGTGTTTCAGCTGCAGTGATGGCAGCAGGACAGCAGTACTGCAGTCATAAAGAAATGTGTTGGTGCTGTGGTCTGGTATGGCATGATGGGGCTGCCACATTCTGGTTACAAAAAGGACATACTTCAGGTCATATTGCAGGGAATGGGTTGGAAGATGCTTCCTGTTAACCCTTTTTTTGGGTAGCTTTAGGTTGAATAATGCCTATATTTTGGATATTCTGGCCTTAGAAGCATAGATCTTTGTTCAGCTGTGGAGTGGTTTACAGTGGCAGAAGCTTGTAGTTTTCTTTCAAATAGACAAAGAAGATGGGTTGCTATTTTCTGATGGATTTTCTGTATTTGCTGGTGGCAAAGAATTGAAACTTTTTTCCATGGGTGCAGTTATTTTGTATGGCTGACAGCCACTTGTCTCTCTTAATTTTGTGTCTGAGCTTCTACATGTGCTCATCTGCTTGTTTCTGCAGCTTGCATCTGTTTCTCCTTTCGTTCTTCAGCTTTCTGCACTCTGGCTTCTGTGGTGCCTGGAAGGTTTCGCTCTGTTCTCATTCCCAGCTCTTTCTGGCTGCTGTGGGAAGCAGTCGTGGGGAAAGGCCTCTTAGGCTCTTCTGTCCACAGCACAGACCACTGTCCTGGGACGTGTGTACAGTCAGAGTGTGTGCACCAGAATCAAAATCTCCAGGTGTTTTTGCTGCCTTTCTTAAGTAAGCCTCTTCTGTCTCGTGCAAGTGGTGATCTCCCTCTGCTCCCATCTGGCTTCTAACTTAACTAGACTTGAATTAATATTACAGCATAACCCCTCTGGCACTGTTGGGCTCCAGCAGTCCTTACCAAACTGAGGGGTGGGAGTCATTCAAACAATACAGAAAAATTACAAAAGTGTTTGATGTTGTAAACCACACTATTTTTCCTTTGTATTTGAAGGGAAACTGTAACCATTTTTCTTCACTGGAACTTTAAAAGGCACAAAACAGATCCTGAACTGAACTGAACTGGAGCTTGATGTAAAAATCAACAAGTGGAGGGTGGGCAGGACTCCGCAGTCAGGGGCTTCACAGCCAAAAGAGCAGTCAGGCTGTCCCAGCTGCCTTGCCCTGTTAGGAGCTCTGTGGAGGTGCTGGTGTGTAAAGGGGGTGTGTGCAATGATGCCATTCATTTGCAAGGAGGATGGTTTAGAACACTGGAACTATAGGTTTTTGCTCTACTGCTTAAAAGTGTTTCAGTATATGCACCTTAATTTTTGAGTGCTTAAATAAAGTCAGAGGCTTAATCACTTATGAAATGCCCATTGCTATTCTCAAGTTTTATTAACTCACAGTTTTTTTCTGTTGTACTGATTGCATATGGCTTTAGGTGAGGATTTGGCAGAGGCTCTTTGAAATGCTTCAGTAATAGTTTCTATTATACTTTGTTATGTCCTGGGCTCTGGGTGTGGGGGTCTGTCTTTAGCAATAAATATTATACACTATGTGTATATCTGTTTGTATATGGAAAGCAAATACAGAGCATGTAACGATGGTGAAAATACACTGCACCAAGTGCAGATTGTGCATTTGGCAGCCATTCTGCACCAGCCTGAACAACCCATATGAAAAATTGGAGACCACATGGGGACAATGAACTAGCATAAAAAAATCATTCAGGACAGAAATTCCCTTCCCTTCCTCTATGGGCTGGATAACTAAAGCTAGTTCAATTGCTGTTTGCTTCAAACAGCTGTCTTCCTTTCCTGAAAACTGGCCAAGCCTCCTCTGTTCAGCTGTAGCCATGTGCATCAGTGTATTGTCACTAAACACTCTGAGAGAGGCAGCACTGCACTATGATTAAATCTTCTATGAGAGAAGCAAAATACTTCCTTCTGTGATTTGTTTTTTATAATAGCAATAATGTTGACTGCATTCTAATACAATAAAGGTCTGTTGAGATTGTTCTGTGCCTGGGCTCCCATTCCATGGACTTTTCGTCTGGTGAACTAATGAGTGTTTGCATGTGTTTTAAAGCATTAGGGAATCTTCAGCTGCATGTTTAGCCTGTAGTCCTTAGGTTATGTGCAGTCATTGATACTCATTTTTCTACATTGTAAGGCTTGAAGGAATCTTCAGTTGTATTTTAGCCTTTAGGCAAATGATAAAATCAGTAAATCATTTACAGTACTGAATTACTGTGTATGTATATGTATATGGCAAAGTAATCAGAAGATTTTTCTGTTCCTGAACTGTTTTGATGTTTTAACAATTTCAGGGTTTGAATTTTGCAATGCACTTTACAGTCAATGTCTTTCAACAACATGTTCACAGTGATGGCATCTCTTGTTGTGGGCAGACATATGCCTTTGTACAATGTCATTACAAAGTAAATTTAATTTGCTTTTAGTCATTTAATAGCATCCACAAGTTGTTCAAGACACTAATGTGGTAGAAAACAAGCCAACAATGCTAAGGAAGTTCTCTTAGACATCCTGTGGACAATGGCATAAAAGATAAGCAGCAGATGAATGAAACTGGAATCTCAATTAGATACTGACATAGAAAATTTTTTTTATTCACAGAAAAAGTAAATATGATCATAAATGTAACGAACTAAAAATTTTTAATTCTGAAACATTTTAATCATTGTTGAAGGGACAGTCTCAAAGCAGGCTCTCAAACTTAAGATACAAGACCAGATTGAGATCTTGGAGCAACACAGTGAAACGCTTTTTTTAATTAGCAGACTTTCTGAAGAAGAGGTTTTCTGAGTCAGACCAACCATCTGGCCAGCCCAGAGTCTCGTCTGCAATTAGAAATAGGATGTCAGATCTGTGCAAGCATACTATGAAATATCTGTGCAAATTGGCCTTTGCCTGAATGTGTCTTTTACTTCTGGCAAGCTGAGGGTTCCTTTACCAAAATTTTTGGGTCCATTGGTTTTGTCAGTCATTTGACAGAGCTGGACTCCTCAAGTTTGATCCATCTTTTTCATTGGTGGCTTACAGAATTCACAGCTTTGTTGTGTGGCAGGAGCAGTGTTTGTCCTTGAACTTCCTTTCTGACTCCACTGGCTCTACACCATTGCCTTTAGTTCAGAGAAGGTTAAATATTGCATTTTTTTAAAAGACCCAAAGCAGTTTTATCCCACCAACACCAAGAGTTTGGCATCCTGTTGATGTCCTTGTGTGACTGGTGGTGGTGACTTTTCTCACTGCTTCAGCTTGATTTTTGTCAAATACTGAATCAATTCAAGGTGCAAATCCTGTGGGTCACTACAGGTCGCAGACCTGGCTCCTGCTTGGGGTTTCAAACCAATCTGCATCCCAGGTGTTCCGAGAATAAAATACCTATCTTTCTACCTGGAATCACTGTGATATTATTGGATAGACGAAAACTGTGTTATCCTCAATAAATAAGTAAGAAAAAAAGCCATTTTTCTTGTCCTAGAAATGACCAATTCCTGCAGGGATAAATGCAAACTCAAATATTCTTACATGAGCTTCTTTAGAGTCTTCTGTCACCAAAGACACTTTTCCAAATGGTAAGTTATAATTTAAAATTTGACAAGTCCTGTGCCCACTTTTCTGAGCTAGCCAAGTTTAGCATGGAAATTACTGAAACTTCCCTATCATTCTTCCAATGTGAAGAACATGTCATGTATAAAATGAATACACTGAAAAGTGTATTATCTGGGGCTGTCATCTTGTAGTCGTTTAATTTTGCATCACATGAGGACTTAATCAGAGGTGATAGAGACAAGTGCTTCACAGGGTCTCCAAAAGAAATGTGCTGAATGTAAACCTTAGTTCTCTATCTGTAAGTGTAACAAATGGTGTTAGTCTGTTTTATGTAACTTTCTTAAAATGTGTGAGAGGATTGTCCAACATTGGTGCTTTATTTAACACAGAAAAAGAGTTCGTTGTTTGAAATGAACGAACTGATAGACCTGAGAATACTTTCACAATGTTTTCCATTCTTAAAATTTTTACTTCCAATTTGCTGCCTCATTCAGGAGGCTCCCTCCAGTTCTTTTTTTAAACTGAAGTTCACTTCTCAGGCTCAAGTTTTATTGGAATAAGAGTAACTTTTCTGTAGGTACAGATGTCTGTGTATTTATATAGAGGAATCATTTATCCCTGGGCCTTTTGATATGTAAAATTGCAGTTGCACAGTCTCTTCTGCTAAGAAAGTGTATGCAACACTGGAACAATGAATAAATAAATGTCTGCTTCTTCCCTGAGACTTGTGATTTCAGTGTCTCATCTCACTGATCTTTATCTTTTCCCCAACAGTTACAGTTTATAGTACAGATTGAGTAGCTTTTGCCAGTGGGTACAACAAAACAAAACCCTCATTTCCAGCACTAGAGTAAAGATTTTGAAGATGTGATGTTTTTAAAGGTGTACTGGCCACAGAAAACTTTTCCACTTCTTTTCTGCTCTTCATTGGTGAGCTAATTTAGGACGTTATTCCATCTTTTCTCAGGTACTAAAAATAGTGATCAATACCATTCTCCCTTCACTGAAGGTTATGCAAGGCTTTTCTTACTTTGTATTTGACCATCCATAAATACACAAGTGTTTCCTTTTCTCTGATGAATGTGAATTCCAAACATTGCTTTGTAAACAACTTTTTTTCCCTTTTAATCCACGGGCTCTTGCATCTCCTTGAATGTGCATGTACCAAGATGCCCACCTTGGTTTGACGCACATCTAGAAGTGGTTTAAGTGATAACAATTGCTAAAATTCCTTTTCTCATTTAGTTTTTAAGAGACTTTTAAGACTTGGCTGTTCTTCCCAACTTGAGTAGTTCATAGGTTGTTTTCTGAGTGTTTCTGAAGGAAATAAAGGTCATGTTGGGAATCAGCAATATGTAGCTATTGTGAGTTTGTGCTCCTTTCTGATAATAATAGCCCTTTGATACTTCCTGCTTTCCTGTCTGCCTTACTCCATTATCAGCCTTTTATAGAAAAGAATAAAGAAGGAAAGTGAATAGCGACCTAAATGAGCTCCTCTCCCCATTTGCTGTGCAAGAAACCTGAATGACACTTTTCTAATAACTTCAGAAAATTGGACTAAATCATTATCACACACAGACCCCTAACAGACTCTGGAGATGCTTCATTGGCTTGGAGACATCACGGTACCTGTAAGCACCAGCACTGCTGCCCCTGCTGAACCTGTCTGTGCCACTGGGCTGGGCTCTCTCTTCTTGCTCCCCTGTGTCTGCCCCACTGTGCAGGGGCTCAGACACAAACCTGAGGCTCTTGAAGCACCCTTGGGTCAGAAATACACATTATGGTCAAACTCCCCTTCTTTCCCGATTTAGCCACGCTAGTGCTAATATTGGTTATTTACTTGGATGCTTTCACTCTGCGTGGATGTTTCCCTACAAATGCTATGCTAATCCAGAAATTCAGTTTCTTTGTGCCTGCTTGATCAGGGCTGTTACAAGATTTGTCACCTTTATGCCTCTAACGGTTGCCCTTTTTTGTCTGTCATCTACACTGGACATGTTCTTCATCTTTTCCCAGTTTGATCTTTCTGCAGCCTGTTAACTTTGCTCAAGTCTAGAATATGTTGCTTGAAAGTAAATTCCAGATACAGTCCTACTCATTTTTAAAAGCCTCGCCATGCTAAAGCAAGCTTGTGCTGCTCTTGGGGATCATATTTACCATATGCATCAAACCCCATGGCATGGCAGTGGCCTACAGCCAGCACAGAAGGATGCTTGGATCACTGCTGGCACAACCTTGGTCTGTGGGAGAGTATCAGCAGAGTTGTTTCTAGGCTGCCTAGTACCCATGAATCACAAACAAGAGTACTGTTCTGATTTTTTCCTGAAATCAACTTAGATCCAGCTTCAAAGGTGTGCTGTTATTATTTAAGTAATTACTTGGGGCTTATTTATCTAACCCCCTTTGTACAAGTAAGGATGAGTTCTCATAATTCCTGGTGCAAGTAAATGCTGACTCACAGTTACAAGAGGTGGCCAATTAACAAGTGAAGCTCTGGAACCAAGGAAATAATATTTCTCATGTTTTAGTTTGAGATCTTGCATGTAATTAGTACCAAAAAGCTTGACTTAACAAGCCTTACGGCCCAAGAAGTGAAGCTGTGCCACTTGGCTGTGTTAAAGTGCGTGGTGCAAGTGGGAGTGAAAGCAAAAGATGGAATGTAATTGACTCTGATCCTCAATTCACTTTAGCCAGTGGGGTGCATCCATCCTGTTTTTCACTTAGTAGATAACAACATTAGGAATTGTACTCACTCCTAATGTGCAGTGCCCAGAGGTCTAACTCTGATCTGTCCCTCAGATCACAGCAGGCTCAGCTCTCTGGGAAAGCAAAAATGTGCAATTCCTCTAGGGAGCACAGAGCCTGGCTGCACCCTGGGCAGGTGAGAGCCAGACTCATGCCCGGGGTCATGCCAATATGCTCAATTTACTTGTTGGAGTAACTGAGCTTCCCTGCCACGCTCTGTGCCTGCTGCCACTTGGCTCCCTTGTGCTCCCTGGAGCGGGGATGAGAACTGGCTGAGGAGAGCCAGGGGGGTGGTTCCAGCTGAAGGGGCCTCTTGCAGTTTGCCCAGAAGCATCGTGTGCGTCACTCACCCAATTCTGTGCCCAGCCAGCAGCACAGAAGTGAACCCAGCCCCGTGATGGGCACTATAAAAGGGCAGCAAAGGCTCTGTGGGGTGCACAGAGCTGCCTCACGGACAGAAGGGGATGGGGCTCTTCCATCGCAAGATGGGCTCCATCCCATTTTGTTCCCTCTGTTGCTTTATTAGCATAGCAACAGCCAACATATTTGGTAAGTACACTTGTCCTTTTCCTCTGCCTGTGTCCAAGGGTGACTGATCTTTTTGCTGCTCTGTGTGTTGTCCTTATGAAGTATACAATGATCTTGAATCTTGCACGCTGCAAACTTAGCTGGTTATTGTGTACTGTGCAAACTAAGGCTGGGCTCCTGGTTAAATACTAAACTGCAAGGACCTGAAAGTGGTCGCGCTTACCTGAGTGTGTGCACCTGTATTTTGGGTGGAAAAAAACCGTTTTCTTAAAGGCTAGAGGAGGAGCATAAGTAAGAAAAGGTGCTGCTGCAGGGCTGTGAAGGTCCTCAGTCACATCTTCTACTTGTAGGTGTTATGGCCTAATTTAGGCTTGAACCTAAACATATTGGAGAGTCTGAGTGCTGCCCCAGTTTTTTGGCCTGAGTTTGATATCCTGCACAACCTGCAGTTTGAATCACTGAAAATTAATCATTTAACTCAGATGTCTTTGTAGACCCTCTCTAGCACTGTGCACAGGGATCTCTACATATCCCAGAGCAGCTGATGTTTGAGGTGAAAATGGGGAGCTTTGCCTACATGTTGTTGTCTATAGATGAGATCACCTGAAATTTGGCAATTTCATGAAAATTTTCACATGGTCTTAAGGGGACACAGTAAAAATTCACAGAAACAGATGTGATTGAGAAGAATTAGAAGCACAGGAACTGTCTGCAGCTGTAGAAGTTCCATGAGTTGCAAATTATTTCAGTCTGAAAAGCTTTCAGAATACTCATGATGTATTTGCACTACAGTGTAAATTGCACTCAGACTGAATACTGGCTTAAGCAAACACTTGGACTAAATGGCTGTACCTGTGGGTTTATTTGCTATATTTTTATAAACCAATCAGTGTTATTAAGAACACGACATTAATCAGATTTTGAGGATGAGGAAAGTGTCAGATCAACTAATCTGCTTTGTAAAGAACAACTTATTGAATTTCATCATTCTACTAAAACAGCAGCAAATGCAGTTTTGAATGCATTAAAAATTTGCTAGGTGGTTCAGTAGTTGATCATTTGCCCCACTGAAAATTGAGAGTGCTCCTAATATGAATTATTCTGATGCTACTTCTAGAAATTTATTATTTTAAAATCTTTCATGAGATTAAGAAGAAATACCTCTCCTTTCAGTGAAATAGTGAGTGACTTTGCTTCAATAAAGAATAATTACTCAGAAATTTTAATAGTGATGTGTGTGGCTATGCAAAGAGCTCTTCTGTGGTCATAGACACAACTAAGTAAAGAACCCCAAGTACCAGAAAATTATAACCATGCCAGTACAGAACAGAGCTGAGACTAACTGAGCACAGGCCTGGGAAAAGGGCTGATGATCATCCCCACCTTGTGCTCGTCCTGCATCCAGAGCAGTGGGTTTGTTCAGCACCTCCCTGTGCTGTCCCATATGGAAATGCACACAAGGAGGGATGGGGAAACACCAGGGAGGACTCCTGAGCCTGGGACTGTTCCCCTGCAGCACTGGCACAAACAGGGTTTTGATAAGAGTGGGTTTGTGGTGGGACCAGCCTGAGGTGTTTATCTTCTTGCTGTTTTCAGAGTATCAGACCGATTCCCAACCGCTGCGTCCATGCGAACTTCAGAGGGAAAAGGCTTTTTCAGCAGGAGAAGCCTATGTTCCTCAGTGCTCAGAGGATGGCCAGTTCAGGTAATTCATCCCTGCTATTACTGTGCTGCCATATGATGTAACCTTTCACTGCTAATGAAAGTTTTATCCTGTCTTGGAGAGCCTCTGTAACAGTGGGCTGGAGGATGAGGGGTTCAGGACACTTGAAGTGACTTGACTGAGCCATGTTGCAGATCCAGCCTCTCCCATATGAATTTCCAGTTGCTGGAAATAATCTCTGGGTTAAGAGGTCAATCTAAGATTAACAGGCTAATCTTGGCAGCACTGTTTGCATGTTAAATACTTGGTGCAGCTTGCAGTGTGGTGCATTTTGCTGTCTTCCTACACATGCTCATGGGTGAATGTGATGCCTTGTAGTGGCTACCTGGAACAGAGGCTAGACAAGATTAAGAGAATAAAAGCAGGTATTTATTAAAGGCCTTCAATAGGTACACCCTGGGCAGTCAGAAGCCTCCAAGAGGCTACATCTAAGAAGGACAATGGTCACGAGTTTTTCACACAATTATAAATTTGGTCCATTTACATAGCAAGGGTTAATCCACCAATTACAGCTTCAGGTAATGAAGTCATATACCCCCAGTTTGTTCCCCCCAACTCATTTTGTTTGTACTTTTCAGGGCCTGAGACAGTGAGGTGTCCTTGAGTTTCAGGCCTAGAGAGGAATTGTTTTGTCTGAATAAAATGGGAGAACAGTAGCTGAGAGGCTATGGAGTTTTAGAAGTAAACATTAAAGCAGTACAGGAGCTGAAAAATATAAAAGCTAAATCCTAAGGCATCATTTGTGTGTGCCATCTGGCACAGATCAGCCAAGTGACTGAGAACTTATCCACCCTCACTGGTGGCACAGTCAGGTTTCCTTCTGAAGGCAATAAAGGAACTAAAAAGCACACAGAGAAAGTGATTTAGAGAGCAGCATGTTGCTTGAAGGTGCAAGAACCTAACAAGTTAAAGCTGAGGCTCAGTACAGATTGTAATTTCTCTACTATTATCTTTTGTTTTGCCTCTGGTGGCTGCTGTGACCATTCTAGATTTGACTTAGTCTCAAAGCGTTTGGTAAATCTCAGATAATGAGAATTAGGATTCTGTCCAACCTGCTTGCCTCCTCAATGGCTTCAAGTCACATATCTGCAATTCCTGAAGTGTTCAGAAAATTATTAGAATTAAAGGTCCCCACTGATCAGTCATCCGAAGTGCAGCTCTTGCCAGTTCCCTTATTTGTGATTTTAAAGTATTTGATGTGGTTTGGTTTGCTTTATGGTTTTGTTTATGTCTGGTACTGACTGAAGACTCTACACACACGAAATAAAATGTTACTTGTGATCTTCTTCAGGACAGTCCAGTGCAGTAGGAATGGTCTTTCCTGTTGGTGTGTAGATGAGAATGGTGTTGAGGTTCCTGGCAGCAAACAGAATGGATATCCCATTTCTTGTAAGTAAAAAGTTTCTATTTTTGCTCAGATTGAGAAAAGAACCATTTAAATCTGCGTTTGCACTGCTGAAATCAAGAACTGGCTAGCCCCAGACTTTGATGGACTCTGCAGTAACTTGCTAGGTCTTTCTAAGTTGAAGTTCTGGAATATCTTCAGGGCTTATCATGGAAACCTGATACACCTGGATGTCTGTATTTATGAAGGTCCTAGTAAGACAAATTGTGAATGAAAGATTGATTTATTTTAATGGCTTTTGTGTTGGAGAGCTTCGATCCCACCCGTGGTGGGCTCCTCTGTACCAACTTTCATAACCTCAAGTCCATCAATGTCCTCAATGCCACCTGGGTGGCAGACAGAACTCATAGTTCTGAGAAAACTCAGAGGTTGTCTCAATAAATGATTCAGTGCCCAACATGAACCTTCCTCTAACAGTGCCCCTCTCTGGTACTTCAGGCTTGTCCTTTTGCCAGCTGCAGAGGCAGAGGATCTTGGTGAGCCGATACATCAACAGCAGCAGCATCCCCTACATCCCTCAGTGCCTGGATTCTGGGGCTTTTGACAAGGTGCAGTGTGACATGGAGCTGGGGCAGTGCTGGTGTGTAGATGCAGAAGGAATGGAGATATATGGCACCAGACAAAGAGGAAAGCCAGCACAGTGTGAGTAATATTCAACAAAATGATGGGTTTTGTAGGTTTGAAAGGCTTGGTGTGAGTAGGGACCCATAAGATTATTGAGTCCAATTCCCTGCTCTTCCTAAAAACAAGATGATGCACCTCAGTGTCCCTGCTCAGTGTAATGAATGTAACCCCCTTTTAAACGAGAGGGTGGCCATTCAGCTGTGTGGGGGAAGTTAATACACAAACAAAGCCTTTTTCCCCATTAGGTCCAGGGAACTGTGAGATCCGAGGCCGCCGCATCCTGCATGGGTTTGGGGAGAAGAGCCCACCACAGTGCTCAGCAGATGGGGAGTTTCTGCCTGTCCAGTGCAAGTTTGTCAACACAACAGACATGAGTGTTTTTGATCTTGTTCATAGTTACAACAGGTAAGCTCAAGCTTCTGAAGCAGGAAGAGAATCCTGCATACCCCTTCGAGGTACCACCTGACTGCTTTTTTGTGATTTTTGCCACGTGAAGCCCTTATTCTGTAACTGCACATGATGATATTTTCTGTTAAAGAATGGACCAAGTGAAAAAATGTTTTTCTTCTGAACTAAATCTGCTGATTTAAAAAAAAAAAAAGATATTCCGTCCCTGCAGTCTAATTGGTGTGTCCTCACACAGCACTGGGTGCCACATTGTGATCTGTAGTTGGAAGAGTAGCCAGGGCTACATTTGAGACAGACACAACAGCAAATGAGATAAATGCAGAAGGAACAGAGAAATTTGGATGTATATGTGAGGTGGGAAAGACAACTCCATATGGGAGATGAAAGCAGAAGGACAAGTGATAAGATGCAAAGATGAAATCCCATCTGATAATGAGAACCTCTTACCTGCCTAAATATTAGGCAGTGCCAGGGTTGCTCACGGGGGTGAAGCAGCAAGTGGTGAACAGCTGTGCTGGTGCACATCTGGTTTGAGGTGGTTGCAGAGGGTTGGGGAATGCTTCAGAACACCACATCAAATCCTTGTCTGTGGGGACAGGAAGCTGTTGTCCTGTGGAGGAGCTGGGAATTCATACTGTGATGGAGAAATAAGGGATGGGCAAGGGGAAATGATGGGAGAGGAGTTTGTTTTGGCTCAGATGTTCAGACTCTCCAGAGAAACCTTTCAGTGTCTCGTGAAGTGCCACTGACTTGACACCTCAGTCAGCACCAGTTTCCCTGGTGGAGGGCAGTGCACTAAACTAACATCTCATTGTCACTTTGCTCTGTAGCAGCAAAGGCATTTTACTTCTTCTTTAAATTTAAATAAAACTGAAAAACAGGTCTGAATGCACAGTGCAAATTTGTCAGAGCTTCAGGAGAGGTTATTTTGGCAAGAGCAAAATAATCTGACTCTTTTGTTTGTTGGTCTGTGGAGTGTTGAAATGCTAAAAAAGCAATTACAGTGGAGAAATCAATGCTTTAAATTGACATTTTTTCCTCCCACTGAGAGATTTGTCTGCAAAGACCTGTGAGATTGGATTTATTTTCTGTCCATGTCATGTAATTAATCACAGCAGGATCATTTCAGTCCCAGCTGTATACCTTCTAATTATGGCATTGGCTTAACCTATTGCCATCATATCTGAGTATTTCAGGTCATTAATATATTTATTTTCACACTACTCCTGCCTGAAATTTCATTATTCCTTCCCCAAGCCAGGGCAGAATGCAGAGTTGAAGGGATGAGTTCCACAGCAAAGGACTGTAGCTGAACAGGGATTTTAACTCATATTTCGTGTTTATATGGAACCAGTGGAGGAACTTTCTTTGGCTCCACAAACTGATTTTTGAAATCTAGACATATCATCCTAATTCTCCTTTCAAATCGTTTCCCAATACCTTCATAAATATTCCAGAATAAGCCAGTATGTTAAACCACCTCCCCCTAACAAATAAATGGGGAAACTCGTAAGTTTAGAGTGAAGACTTCTAACAGAAGACTTCCAAAAAGAAAGATGAGCCCAGATTTCCTGCCTCACCTTGAGGGCTTGGCTGCTGTTACTTATTTTGTATGGAGGTGTCCAGGTCCTGCCTGGATGGGCAGCCACATAGAATGCCCTGATAATGGGAATTATCAAAAAGTCAAAAGCCAAGGAAGATCTTTTTACTTTCTTGCTATAATCAGTGGTGAGTTGTCCTTTCTTGAAGCCAAGAGCAGAGACTCATATTTTGAAGGCCAAGAACTTCACATTTATTTATTTATTTTCCTGTATTTTTGAGTGTGAGCATTCTTGTTGAAACATGTGGAGACACTATAAATTTATCCACAAGATAAATGTAGTCACAGTTGGTTTGGACTGGCTCTGGAAAATGAGGAATTCTATGTTATTGCTACTCATCCTGATGGCTCTGGTTAAAGAGTCTGAAAAAAGTAAAAATGTGGCAAGAATTGGGTTTTCTACACGAGGTGAACAAAGTTCTACCTTCTTGTTTGTGTGGGCCTAATTTATATCTGTTTGTAATTAATTTAGCTTTACTCTCAAGTTGGAACAAAAATAACTGGAATGACAAGATGTGACTACACCTCTGTCCCATACATGTGTGTGTGCCTTTTTCATGTTGAGAATGAAAGAAATGCAGGAAATGAAGGAAAAGCAGGATGCATTGAATCCTGTTTCACTCAGACAGAGGTTGAGAAGCTGAGGTGATGAGCTCGTGCAGAAAAAAGATCATGTTCCTGACTGGGCAGTGGACAGTGCATGATAATCCAGTGGAGCTGAAAGGCCTTAAAATATGCCAAGCTCTTTATGTCCATTTGTGTATTGAAGACCACAGGAATATGCTATTTATGTTTTTATCTGCTATTTATATGTTCATACCTTAAATTGTATTGTTTTCATGCTGGCAGAAGTCCCCCTGTGCCCTGAAGTGTGACATTTTGATCTCTCTCAGCATGCCAGTGTCAGCAGTGGAGCAGGATTTGACAATCCAAAGTGGATGGAGTTAGTGGACTTTTAATCTGAAGATGTGGAAGGGTGCCAGAGCAAAGCAGCACTAAGCAGGGATGTACAAATTCTGAGACAGGATTACTGCTGGGTAACACTGGCACAACCCTGAGGTTTCAGCCCCTCCCTCTGACAGAGGTGCTGCTGCTTTGTGCATTCCCAAGCCCGTGCTTTGTTGCCCTGTGGAAGGTGTAACATCTTCAGCTTTCCTGACAGGAGGTGGTAGAGCTCCCAGGAGTCCCCTCTCCTATGAAGCCAGGCTGAGACAGTCCACCCTGGAGAAGAGAAGGCTCTCAAGAGACTTTATAGCACCTTCCAATACCTAAAGGGGGCCACAACAGAGGTGGAAAAGGACTTTTAACAAATGCATGTGGTGTTAGGGCAGAGGGGAATGGCTTTGGACTGAAAGAGGGAAGGTTTAGATTTAGATATTAGGAAGAAATTCTTTTGAGAGTGGTGTGGCACTGGCACAGGTTACCTACAGAAAATGGGGATGCCCCATCCTTAGGAGTGCTGAAGGCCAAGGCTGGATGGGATCCTGAGCAACTTGGTCTAGTGGAAGCTGCCCCTGCCCGTGGCAGAGGGGTTGGAACTAGATAGTCTCTAAGATTCCTTCCAATCCAGAATGTTCTATGATTCAGGCAGGGTCTTGGAGGTGGCAAAGGTCCCTTGCTCTACTCTGCTCAGTTGAGTACCAGCTCTGAGCCAGAAAAGCAGTTTATTGCTGTGCTCAGGCTATACATGCTAAAGCATCCCTGAGGCTGCTGGAGTGTGGCACTGAATTGAGCCTGCTCACAGTTCCACAGAGTAGCTGTGAACTGCTTTTCTCCAGTTAATCAGTGCCTAATCCACCTGTATTCTTATTGCTGAGTGTCCTTCCTTGGTAAAAACCTAATTTGTGTAACTCTCTGAAGGTGTTGAGCAGAAAATTCCACTTCCCTGTCACCAGGTTTTTCCAAATAAGACACATGCAGCTGGGACACCCAGACCTTTGTAGTATTTGTGGGTAAGGGGGTGTGTTCATAAAATAATATGATTGTTTTAGAACTTGGCACTTTGAAGCTAGGAAAACTTCTCTTTTGCTTGGAGAAACCCTAGGATATCTGTCAGTTAAGACCACATTTATTATGTTTTCTCCAACTTGGACCCTATTAAGTTTCTTTCTTAAATAATTGCTGTGCTGGAATCTGGCTATTGTCACTACCTGAATACGACACTGGAAACCCTCTCTTTGATCTCCAGAAGCCAAAGTCAGTTTTGTCACACATTGAAATCCCTTCCTCCTTCTCCTTAATCTGTTGAGCCATGCCTTGAAAATGAAAGATATTAGCGAGATTTTTATCAGCTTTTGTACTTAATTCAGTGCAGAAATTGTACGTGGCATGTAAGGAAGGGGAAGCAACCTGGTTTTTTAGGCATTCTGCCATCTCATGCAGATTTGTGGAAGGAGCTAATGAACGGGTGTTGTAATAACATTAAGCCACTGCCCATCTCTTTTACACTCTTTGACACGCTTCCAAGGATGAGAATAGAATTGAAAGTCAATGTTAGATGCTGGGTACATGCTTAGGAAGGGTGAGGAATCTGTCTGAAGGGAGATTGTCCCCTGTTTGTTTAGAAAAATGGCATTTAGGAGAGTTGCTATCCTGCTGAAACAGCGATCTGGATCGTGTCAGAGCCTGGCTGCCAAAAGGAGACCAAAGTGTTCTGTACTGGCCTTGTGCTCTGCAGACCTCCTCTCCAAAATCAGGTTGGAAACAGCCCGTGGGTGACAGCAAACTTTGTTGTTATCCACGGGCCTCCCTGGGCTCTTCACAGCACACTGCTTTTTCTTCCAGGTTCCCAGGTGCTTTCCAAAAATTCAGCTCCTTGAAGGAAATGTTCCCAGAGATCTCTGGGTACTGCTACTGTGTGGACAGCCTGGGGAGGGAGTTGGCAGACACAGGTGAGTGCCTTCCAGCATCTCCTCCTTTAATCTGGGCAGTGTTGAATTCCCAAGGGAAAGGACAAATAACGACTATCAGTCTTTAGATTGATTAAGTTCCATTTCAATCTTACAAGTGGTAAGAGCACTGTGACCAGTATAATGCCTGTGGGAAGGGCTGGAGCTCACTAAAGAAATACCACCCTTTCAAGCACAGCTTCAGTCAGCAGCAAGTGGAGTTAGTGCCTGGGAGCTAATCCTGTCCTCTTTGGGGTGTGAAATAAGATTTCTGGATGTCCATGTTCTGCCCATACAGAAAGCTGTGTCATATTTGAATGTCCTATTAGCAAATCCAGGGGAATATAAAGGGCCTGAAAATGAGCTCTGTTCTTCTTGCTTAGGTAGAATCACGTTTGGGTTCGAACAGACCTTAAAAGAACATCTAGCCCAACCTTTCTACCATGGGCAGGGACATTTTCTTCTCTCATAACCTCAGGATTTGGGCATGTTAATAGTTGATGGACACTTCAGAAGAAAGAATGGTCTCTTTTCACCAAGGAGGAATGTGGAGGTTGAGAATTTCCAGACCTTCCTTGGATACTGTGGTTTTATTTTTAATTTTTTTTAAATTAAAATACAAAGCGCAGTATCTTAAGATGTAGATGATAGATGAGAACTCCAGCATTTAATTCCCAGAAAAAAGTTCTCAAAAAATCTGTGTACTCTGAGAAACTACTGGATATCTTGGTTTTTAGCATATAACCAAAATGACTGATAATTGGTTTTGGTAACAGCAGTTTCCAAAATTCCATCAATTTCTTTGATGGAGGCTGAACCACAGCCTACAGCCAGTTATGGGATGTTTCTCCTGCTTGCTTTGGTAGATGCCAAGGCATAAAGGTAGTGCTGGGCAGCCAGCACTGGGTGCAGGGTGTGGTGCATTAGGGCTATGCGGTGTAACTTCACTTTTGAATTGTTTAGAGGACTGGATTTATTTTTCCTGAGAGTCTCCCAGTTTTGCTCCTCTTGTATAAGGGTGACTTCTGTCTCAAAAGCAGGCCCCCTACTAACAGTCTGTCTTTCCCAGGCTTGGAACTGCTGCTGGATGAAGTTTACGACACGGTTTTCTCGGTGCCGGCGCCTGCCCGCGCCTTCACGGAGAGCAGCATCCTTCGGATCCTGCAGAGGCGATTCCTGGGGGTCCAGCTGGCTACCTCTGGCAAGTTCAGGTGTAAGTAGCACCCAGGAGATACCCTGTAAATCAGGTGCCAGTTTTGGAGCTTGAATGTGACAGCTACCGTTGGGGAGAGTTGTCCTAGGAGTTTTTTGCTCTAAAAACATAAAATATCACAGTTTCAGTGCAAGAATCAAGGTCCATGAATTGCAGCTAGCTTTTGTCCTCTGCACTGTACATTCTTTACCAGCAGATTGTACCTGTCCTCTGATCAATACTTTCCCATGTGCCTGCAGATCACATTATTTGAAATCCCATGAACTCTCCATATCTCTTGCCCTGAGATTATGGAGATAGATTTGTTGAGTTATTAAATTAAAAGCCTGAGAAAATGCTCCCTGATTTATGTTGGTACACTCAGAAACAGGGAAGATTCTACACTGACCACAGTACACCCCATTCCCTGGTGGCAGCACAAGAGTTTGTAGAGCTTGGCCAGCAAGGCTGAACTTTGGATCCACCCTTGGGCCCATTCCTTCCCTGGTCAGGGCAGGCACAGGGGGAGTTTCTCTGCCTACAGGCAATGAACTCTGCAGGACAGGAGGTCAGGTACCTCCTCCCTCCTAGACCAGAGCCCAGAGCAAACTGCCTTGGCTGGTGAGAGTTTGGATCTCCTGTGTGATACTTCATCCTCCTATCCAAAGTCCCACACTCCTCTGACATTGCTGACTCTCATTAAGGAGTTGCATCACCAGAATTATTAAACAGGTAGTGCTGTCAGTCTTCTGGCCACATTGCCACAGTTTTTCTGGCTTTGGGAATAGCTGATCCTTCTGGAGAATCTGGAAAGCATCTTCCCTGTGCACTGCACAGTGGCTTTGGCTGAGCTCTGGCTGCAGCTAGGGCTGCAGCAGCTGTCAGCACAGATGAAGCTGTACCAGCCACAAGATGGAGATGTGACCTCGTTCATCAGCCACAGAGGGGGATGCTCTAGTGACTTATGCAGCCCTCACACTGTCACCCGAAGCCACTCAAACTAGGAAAGTTGTCAGAGTTCCCTGGATGAACAGATTGCTCTGACGTGGTGCTCTCACTGCCTCGCTCAGGTAGCTGGGTGCAGCTGGAAAATTCTTGAAAGTGAGAAGTGTTTAGGCTGTAGGATTGCAGGTTAATATAAAAAAGCAAAATTTCTGTTCAGAGGGTAAAGTCCTGTATTGGAGAGATCACACCCCAGAAAATTTACTTGATGAATATTTGCTCTCTCTCTGCCATTAAGGCCAGTTTGACTGGAATAGGGTCTTCAGATCCCTGCAGAGAGAAACAGAGAAATGGGGTGGTCTCAGCCCAAATCTCCACAGTCAGGTGCAGATCTGTTTGCAGGAGCAATGCCTCATTCTCTTCAGAAACACTGATGTTTGCCTGGGAGAGATATTCCTGCTCTGCCTACTTGCAGCTGTGGCTGAAAAATGTGTCTAGGAAATTTATCCTCTGTTTAGTTTTCAGAAATTAATACCTACAGTGGAAAACGATGGGGCAAATTCTTTGTGGGAAAAGAGAATGGAGAATTTGCATTTGGAGCTGGTACTTGACAAGTCACTGAAAACGATCAGGAAATTAATTTTTTTTTTCCCGCTTTTTTTTTTTTTTTTTCCCCTCCCAAGTAGGCAAAGAGCGGGATCAAACAGAGGCGGCTCTGGAACTTTAATCTTTCCCTGCTTTACCGCGCGGTGTTTTCCTCACAGGCCCGTCCAGGTGTGAGGCTGAGCGTTCGGCAGCGCTGCGCTTCCAGCATCCCTTCGTGCCGTCCTGCGCCGCCGGCGGGGGCTACGCGGCCGCGCAGTGCCGGCAGCGCGGACACTGCTGGTGCCTGGACACTCAGGGCCGGGAGGTCCCAGGCACAAGGAGGACAGGACCGCCCCCAGCCTGCGGTACGTGCGAGCTCTGCCGCAGGGAGAGCGAGCCCGTCTCTCGGTGTCTGTAGAAGGAAGCAGAACAGAGCAACTCCTTCCTTGCCTCCGACAGATCATGGGGTTCAAAGATCCTGAAACCTCCCGCCGCTAAGGGTCGCATTCTAATCAATTATTAAATATCACACTGCTTTTATTTTCTGTTATGACCTTTCTTTAGCCTTTTAGTTTTGCCTTTTAGTTTTTTCTTTGCATCTCTGGTATCTGTCTCTTGACTCCAGGAACTGTGGTGTTAAGTGAGAATATCAGGGCTAATATAAGGAAGCAAGTGATGGTGATTTTGTGTTTTACCTCCTTCCTTTGCTGAAGTGCTGTGGAATTTCATCTCCCATTCTGACTGGGTTTTTTTTCAACTCTGTCACTGCATATTTGGCCATGAAAACTGCTAAATCTTGTAAAAAAACACCCAACAAACAATTCAGAAAAGGTGTATAGGTTAAGGCTTTGAGAGATTCCACAGAGAATACACCATCAAATCAGTGCCCCAAATGGAAATGACAGCAGAAATGTCCAGGGGCCGGAGGGGAGGAGGAAAGTTAAAAACCTTCCCTCTGAAGCACACTACCTAAATATTCAGGATTGTGCTGGAGGGCTGGGGCACAGGGTCTTAATGTGGGGGCTGCCTTTGGGAAAGGCAAATGCTCTGTCTGTGAGACACAGCCCAGCTTCCCATGCAGCTAAAATAGGAGGAATCTGCCCTAGGTGTCAGGGCTCCAAGTGCTCAGAGCGCTCTGGGCACACACAGGCTCACTGTGAAATGAAAACTTCAGCTGCCTTCGAGGCTGAATCACCAAGGGTATTGCAAGGAAACCTCTGAGAGGCCTCGCCATATGTTGGGACTGGTTGTTTTCTCTTTGAGTATGCTTTGCTGAGACCTCCTGATAATTTTTTTAAGGGGGGAGAGGTGAAGAAGTGGGGGCAAAGACTTCAGGCTGCTTGCAGGTTTTACTGGCAGGCTGAGGAAATTTAAGTGGGGAAAAATTTCTGCAGAGGATTCACAGATTAGTTCCTGAGAAGGTGCTTCACGAGGCTATGGCTGAAGTCTTTTCAGACAGCTACATGCCATGTGTGTCTCCAGTTCTCCTCTGTTTTATTTCATGTTCAAAACTCGTGTAGATGTGGTATTTAGGAACACAGGTTAGTGGTTGACCTGGCAGTGCTGAGTTAATGGTTAGATTTAATAACCTTACAGGTCTTTTACAACTTTAATGATTCTGTGATTCTTTAATGTCTTTGGCTCTCACACTCAGTAGTGTGAACACTGGGGGAGTCAGAGCACCAGGCAGTCCTGATAGGAACATGCTTCTTTTCAGACCTTTTACAGTAGATTCACCCCAGCAGTGCCTTTCATGTTTATTCTTTCTTCCTCTGCTTTGATTTGATTCAACAGTGGGTTGGAGAGGCGAGTGTTTATGACCTGTGATCCTACATTTGTTTCATATTACTGTTCTTGTGGAATTATGGCTTACACGAACTTATTGGCCCTCTGAGGAATGTTCTTCATCCCTCTAAGCAAGAGCCAACATTGAAAACAGAAGGGGCCCATCCTACAGAAAGTTCTTTTACAAAGGAACATCTGGGAAGGGATCCTGAGCTCCTGTCAGGAACTGCAGATCAGGACAAGGGTCCAAAATCAGGAGTGAGAAAGATGTCAATCACAGAACATCAGATTACTTGCTTATCTTTTTAGCAGCTATTTATGTTTCCAGCTTTTATCTTTACTGTTAGCAGGATTTGTGACTGCTTTATCATATTGCCTGGCTGTGGAATAAATGGAGATGAAGTGGGGAGCCCAAGGGAGATGGTGCTGGAGCAGACTAAAGCTGCTTATCCATCTTGTCCCCTACAGGGACAGCAGTGGTGCTGAGAGAGAAAGAGTGAGAAACATGGAAAATGCACATAGCTTCCAAATATCCTCCTGCACGTGGGAAATGCCCCAAACTGGAGGCTGAGTCCACATTGTTGTGTTCAGCCCTCCACTATGAAATTATCTTCCAAGGATTTGCCTAATTGCCCTCTAACCTTTTATCCTTCTTGGCACTCTCTGGCAATAAATTCCATGATTATAGTGATGTGCTCTACATCTGGGCTTCTCTGTACTGTGAGAAATACTGAATAATAATTGTCTATTGTGAATATGTGAATGATGTGGAGAATCTTGTTTTTTAAAAATATTTTTTATATTTTTTTTTGTCCAGGCTGAATGTTTTCTCATACTGGAAAAGCTGTTCTGTCCTCAAAATATTTTTGCCTCCCTTTCTCTATAATTCTGCTACTTTTGCATCCTTTCTCCATAATTCTGCTACTTTTCAAGGACAGGTAACTGTGTGGCATGTGAGTTAAGTGGCTGTGTGCATCCCAGAGATGTAGTTAGTGCCATAACCATCCTGTCTGTCTGATTCTTGGTGTCTTGGTGTCTTGGTGTTTTCTTTTTTTCTGTCTTTTGAATCCTAAGCTTAGTCCTTATTCACTGGTGTGTTGCATCCTAACTTGGATGAAACTTGGAGCCATTGCTCCCTCCCTGTGTATTGTGTATAGATGGGGCTGGATGCAGCTGCACCTGTGACACAGCTTAGCCCAGGCTATGGGTGCCCAGGGCCACTGTTGGTACTCTAATAAGCTGACATTTGACTATTTTTGTTGAAATTCTGTATTTTTACCCTTAGAACTCATTCATGAATGCCATCTGGTCCTTAGCACTCTATTATTGCTAATTTTAACAATTCATTTTCAAACCTCTTGCAACGAACACCTCACTATGAAACTGAAGATCTAGTCAGGAAACTTTTATAAATTCCTCATTAGTGGGCATTTTTTATGATAATTTTCTGTTCTTCTGCAATCTATTTCTCCTTCTTAGGTTCACACATTTCACCTGGATCATTGGAGGTTTTTATTGGCAGCAGGCATCCTACTAGAGAGCTAAAATATTTGGAAAAGACATTTTTCATTCTTTCTACCATAGGAACAGGGATGAGGATTTACATGGGGAAGCAACAGAACCAGTAAAAGACCACAGAGCAGAGAACTCAGCTGTGAGGAAAGAATGTTTCCTTTAGTTTTGGGTCTTGACTGGAGAATGTTATTTGTAGACCATAGGCACTAACATTTAAAATTTCCTTAACAATGTGCATGATGCATAGTTGAGAAGCAGGTTAATCTACACTTTAATGTTTCTGCCCCAGCTGCTTGAAAGAGAGCAATACAGTTACAGGTTCTGAAGGTTCCAAAAGTCGTGGTTTTTTTTTTTTTTTTTTTTTTTTTGTTTTTTTTTTTTTGTTTTTTAATCTGTCTCTAGGTGAGGAGCAATCGTGCATCTCCGAGCGGCGACGGGCCTTGTCGAGGCTCCTCTACGGCCCTGCTGGCTACTTCAGTCAGTCCAATTTGTTTTCCACACCAGATAAGCAATCAGACAAAACTGATGGCTTTTCAAGACCTTGCCCTCCGTCCTTCAAGGAGCTGTTTCTGGACTCTGGATTGGCATCCCCACTTGCACAAAGCCCGTTTGCCAGCCAGGCTCCTGAGCTAGAAACCACCCTTGGTGAAGCCATCACGGGGATGTTCCCATCGAGGGAACTGGCTCAAGTGGCACTGCAATTCACTGCTAATCCAAAGCGGTTCCAAGAAAACCTCTTTGGAGGAATGTTCTTGAAGAATTTGATCCAGTTTAACTTCACAGGGGTACTTGGCACTAGTGGGAAATACACCATTGGCCAGTTTTTCCCAGAGGAGGATGTGTCTGAGAGGGATAATGGCCAAGGCCCTCTGGAATCAGCTGAGGCACTTTCACTGGAGGTATCAAAGGGGAGCTCCATTTTGAGTAAACCTCTTGTGGACAGCTTTGGCCGCACAGTAACTCTGCAGGACAATCAGAATCTGATGAAATTCCTTTCTTCTGTCCTGGAACGACCAGAGTTCTTTACTTTTCTTCAACAAGTAATTTCTGTCCCCAAAAGCATTGCTGATGATTTAGGTGAAGCGGTGAAACTAGCACTGGGATCCAGAGACTGTGGTGAGGAGCCAAGGGAGCTGTTTGTTCCCACATGCACCAAGGAGGGGAGGTATGAGGAAGTTCAGTGCTATGCAGGAGAGTGCTGGTGTGTGGACACTTGGGGTAAGGAAGTTCCAGGCTCAAGACATCAAGGCAAACGCCCAAGGTGTCCCACTGAGTGTGAGAAGCAAAGGAGAAACCTGAAAAACATGAAGCAAAGCCTGCCTGCAGGATCAGATCTCTTTATTCCCTCTTGTACTGAGGATGGAGACTTTCTGCCACTCCAGTGTTATGGGACAAATTGCTTCTGTGTCGATTTGAATGGCAAGACTATTCCAGGAATAAGGGGGGAAGCTGGAAAGCCAATGCAGTGTAAGTCATAGGGACTGGGAATTTAAAGGTGCTTCCTTTTGCTTTGGAATTCCATGGTCCTTTCTTCATATTTGATTACATCTGGAAATAAATAGATGATATATGCAAATGTCTCCTAACAGGAATGCAATCCAGCTTTACAGTGGCAGGGGAATGGTGGGAAATACAGTGTGTGTCAACCTTGATATCCCATGTCCTAAAGGTGGTCAGGGTGTAGGGTGGGCACACTCAAAGCAGAGGAGCCTGAGGTTTTGCCTGGTTAATGAATGTGTCATTGGCATGCCTGTACCTCAGTGTGCAGCTGGAGTGTGCAACATCCATGATGCCCAGGAGACCTGGAGCATCTGTGGAACTGAATCTGACCCCTACCTAGTGAAAAAGCCCTTTTACTTCCAGACCAAGTCACATGGGCACAGTCACTGGCTCATCTTTTCCTAAAGGACTAAAGATTTTCAGTGCCTTAAACTATTAACTTGATTTAGTCTTTTTAGCTCAAGAATATATCCTCAGTTTGGTAAGATATCACAGGACTCCAAACATAGGAGAGGGATTTAATGGCTGATAAGTTTCTCTTAAGTCACAAAGTTAGGCCAAAAAGGTGAGTTGCAAATGACTTTTAACATCAATTTGACAGACTGTGAACTACCTCTCCTTGCCCTTTTCTTTATGGAATATGAAGAAAGACGAAAGAATATAGGCGATGAATATTTGTCTTTCAAGTTTCTGTGAATTGAAAACAGCACATCAACAGGGAGAATAGACCAAGAGGAGAGGCTGCTTCTCATGTTGGGAGGAATAGCACAGTGTCCAGCAGCTGAGAGTGGTGCACAGTGAGGGAGCTCCTTTGAACAGCAGTTTGCAGAAGTAGTGGGCAGTTTGTTGTAATGATCTGAATTGAGAGGGGATTTACATCTAACAACCCATCTGTAGTGCAATCCAAAATAAAAAGGTTCAGCATTCTCTGGTGCTGAAAAGAAGATGAGCTCCCATGGTTGGCTGGGTTTGTGGAGCTGCTTGGTGGCAAAGTGAAATTTGGCTCTGGAAATTGCAGAAAAGGCTTCCAAACAAAACTCACTCCAGTATTTTGTTTCTATATTCAGCAGCAATATTCAGTAGAATGTAGGAAGAGAGGACACACAATCTTAAGATTCTGGTTCAGCCCAAGGGGAAATAAAATCAGTATTATCCCACTATTGAGATGGTTGCTTTTGCAGTGATTGGCTGAATAACAAGTAACAAGCTGATTACCAAGTGTATCTGAAAATTCCTGATTGAAGTAAAGAGATTCAGGAGGGCATTTAGTGGCATCTGGTCCCCCAGTAAGAACTACAAGTACCTAATGTACTCACAAATTAAAAAAAACCCATCTCTGTATTCATCTTTGAGGGCTCATATCCCTTTGGAAATCTTACCCTGATTCAGCATGGGACCTTAATATCATTTAGCCCTCCTAGTAACAGGCCAGGAATGTTGTTATTATTATTATTGGGATGAGTGACTAGGTTTTAGTAGTGGTGTATATTGTACTGGAGGATAGGGGTATTGTATATCTTCAGTGCATTCAGGAGATGTGCATATTTCTCTTTTTCCAGGCCCAAGTGCTTGCCAAGTAGCAGCTGGTGAGGAGTTTCTCAAGGCTGTGAAGCTCCTGTTGTCAGACCCAAGTGCTGTGGCTCAGCTGCCCAGCCTGTACCTCCCCCAGTGTGATGCTGAGGGTGGCTGGAGGCAGGTGCAGTGCAGTGGCGCTCCCGAGCAAGCCTTCGAGTGGTACGAAAGGTGGATTGCAGAGAACAACGAGGGCAAGCCCCTGCCCATTGCTGACCTATTGAGCACAATAGCTGGGTATAAGGAGGCATCCTCTGGAGGCTTTTCAGCTTTTGTTAAAGCTTTGTATGAGGCTGGGCACCAGAATGTCTTCCCTGCATTTGCCATGTATTCCTCCTTCACGGATCTCCCAGCCCAAGTGCTGAGTGGAAACCTGACCAGCGCATCTGAGAACCTTTTGCTGGACCCATACACGTTCTGGCAGCTTCTGACTGAGCAGCTGAGCTACTACCCAGGACCTTATACTGATTTCAGTGCTCCATTAGGCCACTTTGAACTTCGTGATTGTTGGTGTGTTGACAGCAAAGGAAGAGAGCTGGAAGGAACAAAGGCAGGAGTGAACCAGGTTCCAACATGTAAGTAACAATTTCTGGCAAAAGTAGGATCTTTGCTTTTACACCACAAGAGAGAGAAGTCCTTTCAATTGCTGTGAAGTTGCAGACAATAACTTGTCAGAAGCTGCCATCAGCACTGCCATTATCATTGTACATCAGAAGTGGGGTAAGTAATTTCTGGTAAATAAGAGGTGGCTGAGCTTAGGGAATAAGGAGGAATAAAGTTACATAGATTTTTTAAATTGGAGTTTGGACATCTACTGCTTTTGCAGAAGATACTTAGCCAGGTGGTAAAGGATATTAGAAAGCATGAAGGGTTGTATGGAAAAATCAGGATTATGCTGTAATGTAAATGACTTTCAAGAATGCCTTGAAATGAAGCAAGAGGGATTTTCTGTACTGTTACAATTATCCCCTAGAAGTCACTAGGAGGAGAGTGAGGCCAGCACTGAAGCTCAGTAAGCTCTCTGTCTAGACACCTCCTCCAAAGGTTCTGGGCCCTCTTTGGGGTTACTCCAGCAGACCTGCATTATCAATACCATCACTGAAATTGTTTTCATCACATGGTGTTTTTCCAGCTGTGAAGAAGAGACAGGACAATGAACTGGTGAAGATTCCAGTTCTGTGGGCAAGTGGAAAATCAAGGGGGATGAAGCAGATTAACAGAGTTATTTTGGAGGTGCAGCTTTCATGGAGCTAGTTTGATGTGTTGAACTGCCCTTTCTGGGTCAGCAGATGCATGGAGAGTCAGGCCAAGTGTCAGCTGCCACTCCAGGCCCAAGGGTTGTACCTTCATTTTCCTTTCTGACTCTCAGTTCTGATTATCCACTTTTTTTTTTATGGTAGCAACTGAGGTAATGTTCTGTAGAGATGCATTAACCCAGTTTGTAACCAGTAAGGACTTAAAAATATCAAGCCTTTGGCCCAGGACATGGAGAACGTTTGTGTGACTTCTGGCACTCTTAGACTCTTGCTGTTAGACAGCTAAGCACTGACAAGTCTCATTTGTTTTCTTCATTATGCAATTTAAAACTGATTTCAGAGGGAAATAGACAATGCTAATTAAAAGACCAGTTAGTTTTCCCAAGCAGATATTTACTGGATTTAGATGAAAGTCATTAATATACCCTTCATACATATACTTTTTTATACAGGTCCCGGTATATGTGAAGGTGTGAAGCAAGAAGCCATGAAATTTATGGAGGAGGCAGAGCAGCTCATCCTGGCCTCAAATGGTTCCCAGTTTGCCTTTGGAGAGAGCTTCTTGCTGGCAAAGGGGATCCAGCTCAGGGACAGTGACCTCCTGCGCTCCGCTGGTGCCTACGGGCCACAGGCAGTGACCTCCCAAAAGCTGCTGTGGGGCACTGGCTCTGCTCTCCAGCTGGCTGCATGGTCAGGTGGGTGGAAGGGAGAGGAGGCCTCAGTTAAATGGAGTCATGCCCAGAATCTGTGCAAGAGCACCTGATGTCAAATGCAACTTTGCTGAAAAGCAGGTGCAACTCAGCAGGTGTAATTAATCAGGGTCATGAAGCTGCTACTCCAAGAAGTGATTTCTGTTGTCTCATATGTATGACACAATGCAGATATAAAATCTGGGCACTTACCAGCCTGTATGTACTTAAAACTTCTATTAATTTGTCTTCTGAAGTACAGGGAACGTTCAGATTTTTGCAAATATATGCTTTTAATATATCCTGTATCAGGCACTAACAGTTTTCTTTTATTCCTCTTTTATAGTCCTGCACTTCTACTGGCAGAGTCACTTTACTTCAAAACGTTCTGCTGGGGAAGCAGCACAGCTGGGATTTCTCCCTTACATCCCTCAGTGTGATGGCCTGGGAAACTGGGAGCCAACTCAGTGCTATGAGAGCACAGGTGAGCAATTCCTAACAAGACACTCTGGGCTGTCTAAATAAATGCCTCCCCCCCCCAACTCCACCCCCTCACTCCCCCAAAAAACCCCCAAGCAACCAACCAAACAAAAAAAAACCAAAAACCACACAAAAAACCAAACCAAATAAAAAAACCCCCCAAAACAACAACAAAAACCCAAACAAACAACAACAAAGAGAAAAAAAAACCAAAACCACAAAAACAAACAAAACAAAACAAAAACAAAACCAAACAAAAACAAAAACAAAAAACCCCAAACAAACAAACAAAAAAACCAACCAACCAACCAAACAAACAAACAAAAAAAAACCCCCAAAACACACACACACGCACAAAAAAACCCACAAAAAGCCCCCAAACCCAACCAAACCAATTTTAAAAAATTATGAATTCTAACTGAAAGATAGAAAACCAGTAGTAGTCAGACGGGAGGAAGGTAATGTGGTCTACAAGATGTGTGTAAAGTGACTGGACTCAAGTGGCAGCTCATTTGGGCTCAAAAATCAGAAGATACTCAGTTGCTTGCTGCTAGTTGTGTTCCTTGGGGGTTGGTCGAGGGGCTGGTATTGCTTAATGCCTCCACTCATGGCCAGGATGATGAGGTGGAGCACACCTTAAGCAAGTTAGTGGATGATACCAAATTTTTCTGATTATATGTTTCAGAGTAGGGCTGCAGTGGAGGATTCTCACCAGTGCTGCTACATTTCCATTTGTACCACTGCTCTCAGGTGTTAGGGTGATAGCAGGGTTAGCTGTGACTTAGATTTACTGACCCCTTTCTGTGGAGCTGCTGAGGATGTAAATCTCCCTAGTATGCAACAAAGCACACTGCAGTGCAACATCTAAAATAAAGATGCTTTTCTTCCCTGGCCAGGTCATTGCTGGTGTGTGGATGAGAGAGGACGTTATGTCATGGATTCCTTGGTTTCGCGCTCAGCAGAACTTCCCAAATGTCAGTTGGGTTTTCTTCCTAAATATTTCTGTTTACCTGTTCTTGCAAATTTTAGTATTTATTGGAAATTCTAGTATGGTATGCATGAAGTAAGGCTTGCTTCTAACCATTGCAAGAAAAGTAAAAAGAATTATATTCTTATTTTGCTAATTCATTTAATTTCATTGTGGGTGATTTTGGCTTGCATGATTTGAGAGTGGACCCTCTACTGTTGGTGGCCCTGCCTGAGCAGGGGGATTGGACCAGTTGTCCAGCCAGGTGTCTCCAGAGATCCCTTCCAACCTCAGCTATTCTGTGGTTACCTAACACCAGTCAGGAACCCCCTGCCTGAGACTGTAGCAGTGCCTAACACAGATGTGTGAGAGAGCTGGTGATGTAACCCTTTCTCTTGCTTAGGTCTGAAACTTGATGTTATTTTAAAAATATTTTCCCTCTGCCAGGCCAGACTTCGTGTCAGCGTTCTCGAGCCAATGCCCTGATTTCCAGCTGGAGACAGAGCAGTGCAAAGCTGGACACCTCCACAGCTGATCTGTTCATCCCCAACTGCCTTGAGGTGATTTACCATGCTGAGGGAGGAGGCAGTTTTGCTTGCACCATGCCATAGTCACGAACACTTTCTGTTCATGCTCCTTGAGTACCCCTTGTGCATTTCTATTAACCTGAAAGAAAAGGGTAAGGCAAAGCTAACAGCTGACATTGCCCTGCAGAAGGCAGAATTTAAATGTCTTGAGATGGAGACTGGGAGTAGGAAGCTCTGTGCCTGCCCACGTTTCCCTCCCACGGGCTGGCTCTGCCTGCTTCTCTTGCAGAGCTGTGCTTAAAAGGCTCATCTTCTTTGACTGACATTTGGGGGGGCTCTTTCTTCCTGGGCTGTGAGAGAATGACAGTGGGAGAGGGAGCTGGATGCAGATATCCCAAAAACCAGGCTTTGTGAGGCTCTCAAAATGTGACAGTGAGCAGGACAGAGACAGGCAATGTAATAGAATCATTATCATATAAAATCATGTAATCATTTAGGTTGGAAAAGACTGCAAAGATCAAGTTCAACTTTTACCCCAACATTGCTGAGTCCACCACCAAATCATATATTTAAGCACCACATCTACACATTTTTTGAACATGTTTAAACCTAGGATTTTATCAGAACTTCATCTCAATGGACTTTTAGTTTACATCCTGCTTAATGGTTGAACTCAGTGATCTTTGTTTCTTTTCAGCATGTTGTAACACTGGAAAGTGTAAATAAAATAAAGCATTTTAACCAGTCTTTGGGGTATGGATTTTGGTGTGTCCATATTAAAATACATTGCTCTGCAATGACAGTTCCTTGATTCTTTGTAGACAGGAGAATACACTGTGCTGCAGAGATCTGACACAGATATTTGGTGTGTGGATCCTGTGTCAGGAGAAATATTCCAGCGTGGCAGCAAGGACTTGGAGGACAACCCTGAGTGTGAGTAATGCTTTGCCCCCTGCCTGTGATGCCTCATCTTGGCAGCACATGTCCTTTGCTATTCAGAATGCTACCTGTGAAACATGGGAGGCTCGTGGTTTAATTCCTCAGTGATAGGGCACATACAAGCACAGCAACATTGAAAGGGTATCTGAAAATAGTTACCCTTTACTTTCAAAAAACCTGAAATAAAATAGTCTAGACAAACTGATGAATGGGCTTCGATGCATTTTTTAATCTTTGATTTCTTATCACCATTTTAACTATTTTAAAATGTAAATGATCATATCATTATGTTTAAAATTAAAAGCTAAATTTTTACTAACTTGATTTTTTTTGACTCCTAAATACTGGCCTCTAAATGATACACCATCACATTTGTAAAAAAAAAAAAAAAGAAAAAAAGAAAAAAAAGAAAAATAAATTACAGCATTTTTCAACTGTTTTTCTAAAACTGTATCACTTGCACTTTTAGAAAAAATGTGAAAAATTTAGAAAAAATGCGGGTTTTTTTTCTAGTAGAAGTAATATTCCCCATTTCTATAATGATTCAAATTATTTACAGTTTCATGGCCACTCCTCTTTCTTCCTACCAACAGAACAGGCTGGAGGCACTGCTGGCAAAGCCTTTAGGTCAGTTTGTTGTCTTCTATCCTCTCTCTTTGAAGGTCCCAGTGTCTGTAACATGCTCAAGTCCAAGGCTGTTTCCCGAGAAGCTGCCAGAGGCTACATCCCGCAGTGTGGAGGGGCCGAGGGGAGCTTCTCCCCTGTGCAGTGCAGCCAGGAGCAGGAGAGCTGCTGGTGTGTCTTGGACAGTGGGGAAGAGGTGCCAGGGACGCGAGTGAGCGGGGGAAGACCGGACTGCGCAAGTGAGTTCCTGCTTCAGCCGTTTTACTTGTGAGCAGGTTCAGGCCTGAAATGTAACTCAGATCCTACGTTTTTCCACTCCCTAGCTGAATTTAATCTTAATTCTTCAGACCTTTGGAGGCTTTTGCTAAAGCAACATGCCTATCTTTGTGTTGTAGCAGATTTCAGACCTGCCTGGGCACTCTGTCTGGTTTTCGTCAGGTGCTTTGTGAGGGAAAAAGGAGAAGGGAACTGATCCTTGACTTATTCTAATTCATAAAATCAGTTGAATCAAACCAAACTTGAGCTATGATGCCCAGTTATAAAGCCAATCTGAACAGCTTACTGCAAACTTGAATCTGCTCCAGTCTGAGCTGGCTCTGGGATTAAAGAACATTCAGCTGACTAAAATAAAATTTGAAAAATGTGTGCTTCTGCCATTCTGACTCTTGGCTTGTGACCAGAATTGTGAAAAGGATGTGCCAAAACGTTGCATATTCACACAGTATTTCCTGAATGACCAGAGCTGTGAAGCACTGGAATTCACTCATGGTTTCCAGTGAGATATCCAAATGGGAGACACTTGGATAAATTTAATTTGCAATGTCCTTTATGCATTTTCCTATCACTGAAGTGAAGCAAAATTAATTAAACTTTCTACAAGGCTGTGCTCCAAAATATAATAACTAGTGGAAAGTAGAGATGTAAAAAGAAAACCTTCAAGTGGTGTCTGCAGGACACTGCTGTTCTCATAGGTTTTATTTGGTGTTTTTGGGTTTGTTTTGGGGAAAAAATCAAAGGGTTGAAAAAAATTTAGGGGAACAAGACCACGTGAAAAGAATTTGCTTCAGTTTCCTTTTGTGATTCTGCCATATAAAGAGCAACACCTGCTTATGCTCAGCAACCACATAGTAGGTGTGACACCTGGGGACATGGTTTGGTGGTGGAGCTGACAGTGCTGGGTTAATAGCTGGTCTCAGTGATTATACAGGTCTTTTCCAAACTTAATTACTCTACAGTTCTCTTATAAAATACCTGGTCATGTCAACCCAGTTGCCTGCAAGGTTTTTATCAACTAGGTAACTGCTCAGCCAACTTGGAAATAATTCTCTTTGGACTCTCTTGTAGAAATAGAGAGTCCTGAGGATGGGGTTTTATGAGAAGCCAGAAGGACACCCCATGGCTGTATCTGCCCAATGCTTGTGGTGTGTGGAGATGCCAACTGAACTCTGATGAGATGAGCTCCACAGTAGGGTGGTGTAGTCACCTGAATGTAGCCATCCAAGGCAGGTTTTTAGCCCTTCAAAGAAGCAGAGCTGAGCACAAGTACAGTGCCTCCATCCTGTAGTTTTCCAAGAGAAAATAGTGACTAATAGTGACTACGGACCTTTCTTTTTTAAAATACTGAGCTGAGAAGGAGAACTGCTTTGAAAGTATAGTGGAAACCTGGCTTTACTGAAAGCTATTTCTTATTTTCTGTATAAAGATTGAAATAATCTTTAATGGTTTTCACTGTATTTTGAAAGAGCAATAGAACTTTTCATGATATAAGACTTAGTAATTGTGTAAAATAAAGAATCAAAAGTTAGTTTTGTCCTCAGTCTACCCAGCCTTATACCTCTATTCCTGGGAATTACTAATAATTGTTCAGGAAAAAGGAATATTGTACTGCTACTTTGGATATCTTTTCTATCAGCAAAATAAGCTGTTGTGGTGGAAAAAAAAGATAAATTTCTCTTCCACTATCAGAACAAATAGCTGTAAACAGAAAGTAATAACTCAGAGTGTCCAGTGCATGCCAGGAGGTTTTCATTAGTTTAATCACATCCACTGGAGATAGAATCCAACTTCTTCTAGCTGACATGGACTGGAGAGATGATGCCAAGTACTCTAGCAGTCCTCACATGCATCTCCCATCCTCATGCCCACTTTCCATAACTCTGAGCACAGATAGAGGAGATAAAGGTTTCCAGAGGAGGTCCTGGAGATGTTAATTTCCTTGTGGAAATCTTTGGAAACATCTAAGTGTCAGTATTCCACTGGATTCTGATTCACACCTACAGGACAAAGAAACAGGACAATGACAAAATGGTGCAGGCCTGACAACAATAGTAAATGAAGTGGATAGAGGGATAAATGAGCAAGTTACTGATGGTGAATTGAAACCTCTGAACCACACCAGGAAACCATCAATCCCTTCTATTTTGGGGGCAGGCTATTTCCCTGGTTCACAGACCACATCTCACTGGAATGGGTAGTTTGAGACTGTAGCAGCATTCAGCTGAGACTGGATATGTCTTGCTGGATATAGAAATGTGTTAGAGCAATTAAGAAACCACAGACTGATTTTTACATACTCTGTATAAAGATATATTAATGTAACTTAATGGCCAGGATAAGCATTACTATCTCTTTTACAGAGATATCTTTTGGTCCTAAAACCTTGGGAGATTTATTAGAAGTTTGCTGAGCAAGGATGCCAGGTTTCCACCTTTACTGAGAAAGTCTGGCTACAGAGTCAGTGATTGAGGAGAAGGAATATAGTGGCTCCATTTCCAGAGTTATTGCAAAAATGTTGCTATAAAGGAGACTTGGACAAAAATATGCATTTGGCAATTCAGAGAGGCAGATATAAAAGCCTTTTTTGTTGGCATTGAAATGCTCAGAGTTGGAAAACAAAGATGTACTGCACACACTGGATCCCAGACTCATCCTGCAATGTTTTAATACTTTAACTGAAAGTTTAATACAAGGTTTTTAATACTTTAACTGAAGTGGCTGCTTAGTTATGGAATTAATCTTCATATCTCATTCAGAAGGGGAGAGGGAGGGTTCTCAGATCTGAACCATCATCAATGTTTGCCTCGCTTCAATGATAAGGAAGTTTAGGACTGATCTGAGCATGGTAATTGGGAAAATTTGATCTATATATACAGCAAGCAAGTGATTGATATGATATGATAACATCTTTTTTTGTTATATTATTTATAAGTGAGTAAATTGGGGTTTTTTCCTGTTTTGTAGCTCTGGAACTCATAAGTGTTTAATTATTACTGGATATATTTAGTAATTAAGTTGGGATTTGGCTAAAATTGAGTGAAGCAGTCGGCTTGTACTGACAAGTAAAAATTAATTATCATTGTAATTAGTCTGCTATAATAGTCAGTTACAGTGGGCTAGCAGGGTTTGAATGACTGTACTCACACAGAGTGAGCTGATAGAGAAAACTGCTCCAATTCCAAAGCTGTACACTACTGTTTATATGTAGGTATCTATAATGTATATGCTCACCTGCTGGTCAATGGAAACATCTTGGTGCTGCTGAAGACACCACAGTCATGAGTTCCTGATCTCAAACCTTTCAAACTTCAGTCTAAAGGAAACTGAGATGGGGTTTATTTGGCCCTGCCTGTTTCCACTTTTCTTTTCTGTAAAGGTTTGTTCTGCTGTTGGTTAGAAATCTCCTTCTCATTTCCTGCTTAAATTTATTCATGACTGTTCAAAATGTATCTGTTCCTAGAAACCATGCATGTTCCTCTCTGGGCCTGATGCATTACCCATCACAGTCAATGTGTGTCTTTCCATCAGCCTCAGTAAGCTGAACCAAGCTGACCTCAAACCAGATCAGAGTCGATGAGTGGGAAAGGCACAGGGTGCTTGTCTAGGTTTGCATCTGTGGATATGAGGCATTTATGGACTTTATCCCAGAAGTCATCATAGCACACCTCTAACACGTGTTCCCTTCCTCCCGTGCCTGCAGGTCCTCAGTGTGCTCTGCCATTTGGTGCCTCAGCAGTTCCCAATGGAGCTGTACTTTGTGAAAACATCCCTGGGCAAGCTGCAAGCATCCAGCAGTGCCAGCTCGTGTGTCGCCAGGGCTTCCACAGTGCCACCCCCAGCACCTCATCCCAGTGTGACGCGCGGCAGCGGCGCTGGGTCTCGGCTGCCCCTCTGCTCCACGCCTGCCAGAGTATGTCTGACCTGGCCTGGCCTGGCCTGGCCTGATCTGGTCTGATCTGGTGGGACCTGGGGAGGGCTCAGAGCAGTGTAAACAGTGCAAAAATCAGCTTTTATCACAGAACTACTGCGTGAACAACAACCATAGCTATAGGGGAGTTGCTAAGTTGAGGTGTAGGAGATGTGTTCTGTCTTCTGCCATCTTCACCTCTGGCTCCTGCCTGGCCCCTGTGCCAGAAACTGTCCCTCTTGCCTGTGATAATAGAGCTATAAGTAGCTATTCAATCTACATGCAGATTTTTCTTGTTAGTTAAAAGATGCTGGCACCAGAAGTGATTCTGATGGAACTACTTAGTCCTGGAAGAACAGATGAGCCCCAGATGTTTGAATTTGGCAGAACTTGACTGTTTATTTACATAATCAAGACACTGTTACTTCTGCATCTTTTTTGCAGCAGTCTGTTCTTAAGGATTATTGTTGTATTTGTTGGCTGACTTCTGGTATCTTTCAAACCACTTTTCTTTCAAGAAAAAAAAGGCACTTTAAATCTTGGAAGAATTGGATGTCCATTCAGAGCTCCTGTAATTGGATATTAATGTTGCTCTTTTCAATTATTTTAAAAAAGAGATACATTCTGATCAAAAAGGCAATTTGTAGCAGTGCTGAACTTCGAGAAATGCAGGTCTTCCTGCCAAGTTTGCAGCTACTTTTCATTTCCAGAATAGGTTACACCCATTAATCAGTCTTCGGAATGGGTTAAACTCTTCTATTCCAAATGCAAATATTTTTAAACTGGAAAATCCAGAGTGAAACTTTTGTTTGTCTGATTGTGTTTGTGAGGTTTCTGTAGCAAGTTATCAAATAACTTCCCTGTTTGCCTGATGGCAGTGGAATAGCTTTGTAGGGACAGAGGGGAGTGTGTGGCAATCTGCTATAAAGTTTACTGTAAGTCAAGGACTTCCCCCAGTAATTTGTGTTTGGAATAGAGCATGGTTTTAAGGAGAAAGAAAAAATTCCCAACACATCAGAAATTGATTGAATAAACTTCACAATAATGGAGAATTCACCAAAACACTTACTAATTTGTTCCAATGGATAATTACCCTTACTCTCAAAAATCATATTTCCTGTTCTTTATGTATACATCTAGAGACTGTGGTTAAATCAGCTCTTTGAATACTCTCTGAGAAACTAAGCAGAGAGAGGGCTTGGTGCCTTGCAGGAGGAAGCAGGGGTTTGTGGGCTCTGGTCCCTTCTGCCATTCACCTTGGAAGGTCTCCAGGCTTTCTCATACTTGTTTTTGGAATGAGGGATGAGGAATTGTGCTCCAGCAGTGACACTTGGATGTGATGCAGGGAGGGTCTGCAGAGGAGCTGAATGAGGGAGAGTTCTGCTGCTTTTCCAGCCTGGTGGGATAAGACCCAGCCCCATTTGGAGCTGGAATCACAGCATGACTGTTGTGCTGAACCTGAGATAACAAATCCTCTTTGAAGCCTGGGATTAATGTCATTCCAGGGAAGACAAGAAATTTGCATCTTTTTTTCTTGCTAAAAACTGATTAAATAGATTTTTATTTTGTAACTGATGAGGTCACATATTTGTCATCAATTGGTGTGATTAGCATCACTTGGGTTTGCTATCAAAAATTCAGAAAGCTCCTGTAGACATCCATAGCAATGCCATTATTCTGCAAATTTATTCTCTCCTAAAACTTATTCCCAGTTAGTTTGATAAGCTGGGTTTCCAAAAGCCCATTTACATTAGTATTAATTGCTTTCACCATTTAATTATTTTTTTAATAGAAATATTTTAATGATCGCATGTAAGTAAAGTGAAAATCGACAGGTCAATAATTCTTGTCTTTCTGTTTCTTTTCTAAGTATTGGCATAATGTCAGCTTTCATGTAGTTCTCGGAAAGGTCCTATTTGCTAAGGCTTATGCAAAACTGTCAGTAATGATCCAGATTGTCAGTATCCTTCTGTGAGTTAGTACTCCAGTGTAAATTATCTCTTCATTATTATCTAAGTGTATCACTTGTCTTTTTCTCTAATGCACAACATATAGATTTATCAAGCTTGTGTCTTGCTGTTTGTTATTTACAAATGTCAGCTCTACTGCTTTCCCCTGGGAAAAGTGGGGAGATGCTATTGATGCCACAGGAGAATGTCAGATCAATGTTGTCTTTTCTCAAAGTAACTCTGAAGGTCAGGTTCCTTATTAGTGAGGTTACTAAATGCCCTTTCTACTTAATTTTCAGAGCTCCAGTTATTTCAGACAGTCCAAGCTCAAACACACTTTCAACTACTCCTGCCTCCTGAGAAGACATGCAGTTCTGACTACTCTGGATTACTCCAGGCATTCCAGATATTTATTTTAGATGAGTTGAAGGCTCGTGGTTTATGTCACCTCCAGGTAATTTAAATTCCTTATCCTCCATTGTTGGTGGGTATTGTTTATTTTGTTTGGTTTTGTTTTCTTTGATTGGGTTTTGTTTTGTACTAGAAATTTTAAAAAAGGTAAGCACAGTGTAGACCTTTGCCTGTTTGAGAGAGGTGGAGGAATGGAATATGCCATGAAAGCTGTCAGGATTGGCAGCACTCTCATATGGATGAGTGGGAAAATAGGAGGTTTAGTCTCACAGTCTCTCACAGCAGATCAGCTCAGTTCCAGTCATAAAACTCATATCACATCAGCCCAGTATTTATTAAAAATTTGTTTCAATGGAAAAGAATATTTTGACTAGTCTTACCATGAGTATATGACTTGCTAAAATTATATTTCTTGCTTCTGTTTTTACAGCCCATTTTGACAGTATTACTTTTGAGTATAGTACAGTGCAAATGAATAGAACAAGGCAGGAACTGGAAAGTTCTCGGGCTGACTAACTGTGGTTTCACTTAATTCTGAATTCAAGGTAAATGCATTTGGAAAAACTGGCTCAGTTTCTGTGTGTGATGATTCCACTGTCTATGTGGAATGCCTGAGCGTGGATCGCCTGGGAGTGAACATCACATGGAGGACTCAGCTGGAAAACATCCCGACAGCTTCTCTCCCTGACTTACATGATATTGGTAATTTTTCTTCCTCTGATGTTTCTTTGGATTGAACCTGATTTGTTTTAAATTGTTTTGCTTCAATGTCTTTAGAACACTGGTGTTGTGTTTTTGAGCTTTTGGTGTTGATATATTTCCCTTTTCAGGCTGTGACTGCACTGTGGAAAGAAGCTGTAATTGAATGTTTCTTTCAGATAGGACTGTCTCTCCCAGCTGCCTTAACTGAGATTGAAAATCACTTTATTGGGCATGAGCTGATCTGTCCCAGATGTTAATTTCCATTGACAAGTCCTCGGTGGAGGAGGAGTGTTTCTATTCAATCTATTCATTATACTCAGAGAAACACAACTCACACATTGTCAAAAACTTAACTACTTTCTTCCAAGTTATTTTCTTCTTTTTTTTTTTTTTTCCTTTTCCCGCTTGGTCTATTAGTTGCATTACCTCTGACACTAAAGAATGATCCTTACTCTGAGATCCTAGAGCAACTATGCAGAGACCACTGACTGGCAGATCTTTGCCATGAGAGTTAGGGATGATGTAAGGAACTTCTTTCAAATCAGTCAGTATTTTCCTTCAAAATAAAAGATGTTAAAAAACATATCCCAAGTTCAAATGCCCTGTGTGGGCATATCAAGAGTAGTGGTCTGTATCAAGAACAATGTGGCCAGCAGGGCCAGGGTAGTGATTGCCCTCTGTACTCAGCACTGGTGAGGCCACACCTTGAATCCTGTGCTCATTTTTGGACCTCTCACTTTAAAAAGGACATTGAGGTTCTACAGCATGTCCAGATAAGAGCCCTGGAGATGGGGAAGGGTCTGGAGCTCGTCTGATGAGGAGCAGCTGAGTCAGATGAGGCTGTTTAGCCTGGAGAGAAAGGCTCAGGGGGAACTTTGCTGCTCTCTACAACTGGAGGGGCTCAATCTCTTCTCTCAGGTCTCAAGTGACAGGACAAGAGGAAATGGGTTCAAGTTGTCCCAGGGGAGGCTGAGATTAGAAATTTGCAATTTTTTTCACTGAGAGAGTGGTCAGGTATTAGAATAAGCTGGCCAGGGAATTGGTGGGGTCACCCTCTCTGGCAATGTTCAAGAAGTATCTGGATCTATCACTTGAGGATCTAATTTAGGGGTGAGTATGGTGCTGCTGGGTTGGTGGTTGGACTAGATTGTCTTGAAGGTCTCTCCCAACCTTCGTGTATTCTGTGTGACCTTTTCTCCAGTTTTACTGCTTTGGAATGGTGTTCCCAGCACTAAACAGAAATAGCTCTGTCTGTGTGTGTCCTTCCTTCTAGCTTTGGGGCTTGAAGATATGTGTCCTACAGCAATTTTTGCTTGATCAGAACTGAATTAAAAATCCTTCAGGACACAGATGGCAGATGAGGTGGTCCTGCAGTTCCTGGCTCTACAGTCTGATATTGTTTACATCCATCCAGTTCCATTTTCTATGGGAAACCCAAACCACAGAATGATAGAATGGTTTGGCTTGGAAGTGACCTTTAAAGGTCATTTAGGCCAACACCCCTGCCATGGGCAGGGACATCTTC